>PVJH01017917.1:0-46547 GCA_004026705.1 Nesogale talazaci
TGATTCTTTAGTCATCTTGTCACTGGTATGAAGCCCTGTATGACTACCCCAGGCTACCCATTCCTTCCCCCTAAATGTTTTCTTTATTTGAGTTAGAATCAGACTTCAAAAGATAGTGGGAGGGCTGAGCCCCGGTGGCGTAGTGGTTGTGCGCGGGACTGCGGTCCACTGGGATGGTGGTTCAATTCCCGCTCACAGGAGCAAGGGCTGGGCCTCCTACTCCTACCACCAGGGCAGTGATGCCTAAAAAAAAAAAAAAAGATAGTGGGAAAGGCTACCATGCACACTTTATGTTAGCAGACATTCTCTCACCTAGCCAAAGAGAGACAAGAACCAGCCCCTGCTCTGCAGTAGACTCTGATTAAGAGTGGCCCTCTAGCACAACGTGGCACTGTTTCATAGGGCTTTTGAGGTTGCAAATGTTTACAAAAGCACAGAGCAGCGAGTCCAAATCACCGACTTTCTGGCGAGAAGCTTAATGCTTAACCCACTGCCCTCCCCAGCTCCTTAGAAAACAACTGAGCATGATACAAATTACGGGAGAGGATGCTGCATCTATTTTCTCCAAGGAAGACATAGCAGGAGTTTCCCTAGAAAATTGGGAAAATGATTCCTTCTCTCTCATTGCCCTCCGCCCCCATTCCAAAACAGTGTGCCCCAGGTTCAAGTATGAGTAAGAGTCTGGGTTAATATTGACTCGGTTAATGACTGGCTCTTTAGCCTTAAACAAGTTACTGAACCACTTAGTACTTTATTTTTTTCAGTCATAATGCGGGCTAATAATATCTATGACACAGGGTCATCAGAAGGTCATAGAAAACAATTCATGTATTGATTCATGCAGATATTGGGTACCTGACTGGGTCAACTCTGGTTCAGCAGAACACGTCGCTACTCAATCTCTTGTTGAGTTTGGCAAAATTGGTTGTGAAAATGGCACTTGTAATCGGGGAGCCCCTTAATGTGAAAATCACAAGTTTATCTTCTTTAACTCATTTTCAACATTCATTTTCACCCAACAGCGTGTTCTAGACATGGGTAATAATGTTCATTCTCTCAAATAGGTAGAAAAATTTACAGCTATGCTTGTGATATGTTTATTAATTTCACAATACTCATACTATTGATGAAGTACTACATTTTTATTCTCTTTCATTTGCTACGTTAGTAAACAAACATAGAATGTAAAGAGAAAAAGTGCGAAACAACCAAAAGGGAACATGCAATAGCTTATTTCCACTTTGTGCTCTGCCCCAAATTCCCACAAGATATTATGAATGAAGTATGCAATTCCCGAAAGCCTCCAAACAGCTAAGATATTGTCAGGATAATTGCTATAAATTCAGCAAAAGCAGAAAGGGGTTTTTCAAAGATGAATATAATATGCACTGAGAAGAGAAGTTGCCTGTTTCTAACATGTCAAACACAATGTCTATTGCCTAATTGGCCTACCCCTAAAGGAATGGGATCCCACTCCTACAATGAAAAGACGGTTAAGGATAAATTGCACAGTCAATGATGCTTGGATAAATACAAAGAATATTGCAAATTGAGGATGCCAATCAAAAAGTAATATGAAAATATGTTAAATAAATCTTATTGGTTTTGTCAACTATTAATATTTTCATTAATATGTCAGAACTCTTTCTTATAACAATCTAGTTTTGTTATGCATATTCTCTTTTAGTATGCATATTCTTCTTGAAGTATCAATAGTGTGAAACAATAAACAATATACTACCTCTCAGTTTATCTTTGCTAATACATAACACAGTCATTGGGGCAGTGAACCAGCTTTAAATTAATTGAATATATCTTTGCTAATATATAGAACAGTCATGGGGGCAACGAACCAGCTTTAAATTAATTGAGTCCCACCACTGTGCTGGGGCTTTGGCAATGCAATGAGAAAGACACAGTTTTTGTCCTCCTGGTGCTTAAAGGCCAGAGGGGGAGAGAGACATTCCAAACAATACCACAAGTAAGAGCAGGCGGCAAACACAGGGCCTGACCAGAAGACTCCTTAGTGAGCAATTAGCTTCTTTAATTTCGCAAGTCCACTCAAAGTGGCCTAAAAAGCGCTAATTGTGTAAACTAATTATGTATTTTAAACATTTCCCCACGACTCTCACACTGCTGAAAGGACTGCCTCTGGGTCCCAGGAACACAGAGAGATGGTGCTCAGAGGTCACCAGAGCAAGATGACAACGTTCCAGTCTGAAGCCTTCTAGTTCAGGAGGAGACCTCAGAGAAAATGCCTGCAAGTCACACACTGTAGCCTAAACCTCTTGGGTGAGCAGAGAATGCAGACCCATCCAGCTACAGGGAGAGCGACTCTGCTCAATCTGCAGGCAGTGAAGCCTTGGAAGGCAGCCTCTCTCCCCAGCTCTGCCAGACACGGAGATATGAAAGGCTAGGGAGGGCCCTTTCCTGTTAATGGGTTCAATTCATTGCCAGTGAAAGGAAAACTAGGTTTCCCTAAGGTTTACTCATGGGTGACAACATTATTTAAGGTTCTCTGGGCACAAAGCCTCTCCAGTGGCCTAGGACAAAAAGATAGGAGGAGGCCCTGGCCCTGCTCATTGTGAGATGGCAGCTGTGTGCCCTGAATAGTGGCAAGGGATTTCCTCCCCTCCCCTGCCCTCCCGCCTCCCAGGGCCTCCTGGGTCAGCTCAGCACTGCTGGGAGCCTGGGTCTGTGCAGAGGCACCTAACAAAGAGCTCTTCCTTCTAGTTTTTGTGCAGCAGGGGGTTGTGGAATAAATCTTGCAGGTCTTCTGTTGGATACGGACTGGAGAATCAATCCTCTCCTCTCCCCTCTCTCCTCTCCTCTCCATAACCTTGCCTATACCTTAGCCTCAGGCCCTGGGGTTCTAAATCTATTTGTCAGATATTCTGCATGAGCTTGTTTGCCAGGCGGTTTCCCTAACTAGGCTCTTGAATGTCCTTAAGGCAAGTACAGTGTCTTATGGACTTATACCCTGTAGTCTGACTTGTAGAAGTTTAATACATTTTTGGAACTTGAGAACAAGGAAGGAAAGGAAGGAAGGAAGGAAGAGCAGAGGGAGGCAGGGAAGGAAGGGGAGAGGGAGGGAGGGAGAGAAATAATTTGTTTCCAGGGCTGGACAAGTAGATTACATAATGCAAATAACCTTCAGAGAACCTGCCGTGTCTTTTACAGAATACAGCACGCGCACATACAGCAGGTGACATGGTACGCTTAGCACAGTGACGTGCACTGACACAATGAAGCGGGCACTCTGTGTACAGATACCATCGAGTAGTGGGTTCTGAGAGGTTCTGTACAGATGTCAAAGGAGGGGGGAAAGGAATGTCACAAGGTCACCAGACTCGGGGCTTGTCTTGCCTCCCCACTGCAGTTTCATGATATTTATCCGTCTTACCCATGGCGCTTCTTTAGTCCAGATTGTGTTGGAACAAAAAGAACCACTGGGAGAATGACAGATCTCTGTTTGCTTCTTCCTTCCGACTCTTGGAGAGTTGACTCTGGGTCTCTTCGGCTCTTGGTCGTGATGAGAACGTTGTTCTGTGTCTTGCTCTCACAGCGCTGCAGAAGGAGTGTCATGGAGGAGAAAGCGTGTTCCCTTCCTTGTTCAGCCTTCACTGCGTGCGCTGCTTGAGTGGGGGCTAGGATTCCCGAGGTGCTGAAACTGGCCCCCACGGGTCCTGTTTGCCCTCACCTATGCCACATCCATAGCACCACCTTGGACAGTGAGCACTCTTTTTTAAAACTCATTGCATTGAGGGCTTTTACAGCCCTGATAACCATCCACCCATCAATTGTATCGAGCCTATTTGCACATAAGTTGTTATCATCATTTCCAAAGCATTGTCTACTTGCACCCTTGGCTTGAGGTGAGTGGTGTTTTGAACCTCCACCTCCAGCTCTGTTTCCTCACATCTGAATTTATCGTAATGCACACGGCACTTCCTAACTCCTGGGCTGACTGCCCCAAATGAAGCCCTTGACCAGGGAGGTACCTGGCCTTGTCCACAGGACTGATGTGCTGCCAGCTGACTTGCTCATGGACGGACACTACGCCAGGTGTGCAATGGCTTCCTCAAGTACCCCAGCCACCCCACCACACACCAAGCCCCCTATGACGTCATTGAGTTGTTAGTTGCCATGAAGTCCTCCATCAAGGTGCCTTGTGGCAGCCCTGTGCACCAGGGGGCCAGGAAGTTCTGATTTACCGGATTCCCACTGACTGGTAGTCAGAAGTAGACAACCAAATTTGCTTCTCTTGTCTACTTTTGTCTAAGATCTGCTGCAGTTTGCCCAGCCCGCTGTAGTCCCACACAAGACTCCACTGCCGATGGGTAGCGGCTATGCTGAGGTGCACTGGCCAGGAATTGGGTCCAGGTGTATCGTCGCATGAAAGGCATAAACCACCACGGCCCCCACTGACGTTGACTTATTTAGCATCCTTCCTCAGAACCCCTCCTAGGAGATGGGTCCTGTGTGGATGCTGGGAAGACAGACAGAGATAAGAGAGTGTCTCTGTCTTTCAGAAGGGCACAGCCTACTGATGGAGAGCAAGAAATGTGATACAAGATGGTGACTGGGCTCTTCATACAATGCTAAGAAACTTCGAATTAAGCAGACTAAGAGCTGGGCTGTAAGGAGAGAGAGGGTGTCCTGGAAGAAAGGGGGGAGTGGCTCTCAGGAAAGAGTGACACTCAGGACAGTTCCTTACTGGGAAGGAGAATAGCAGACGGGAGGGCAGAGGTGACGGAGCCGCTCTGGGAAGGAGGAGTTTTGCTGCTCGGATCATCTTGGGGAGGGGGTTGCTTTGACAGTGAGACTAGAGGACTTTGTCTGACCAGATTGAATAGGACCTTGTGACAGTTGCTAAATTATGGTCTATTTTATTTTGCTAATGAAATATTGCTTTGGGGGCAGTGGGGAGCCACTGAGGGTTTTCAAGCATGGCCCTAAATGCCATCCTCAGGGGTATTTATCCAGAAGAAATTAACCTGGAGGCAGTTCGGCAGGCAAGCGATGAACCCGTTTTCACTGTTCAGAGCACCAGGGCGGCTGGGTGCAGGAGCATTGTCACTGGGCCCTGGACTCTCAAGAGGAGTCTGCTTTCTTAGGGGCCAGATGAACCGCCCCAGCTTGCAGGAGGAGCTGCTGACCTCAGCCTTCAGGGTGTGGAATGCGGCCGCAGTGAGTTCTGCTCAGCAGATTCTGTGCACAAAAGGACACCTGGTTCCACACCGGCTGGCCCTTTGGGGTGGCAAGATCAACAAAGGCCGGAAAGTCAGCCTTCTGTGCCCTCTTTTAAATATTTCTCCAGGGAGTCCCTCTTCTCCACCAGCTGACTCCTTTATTGCAATTATGGGGACCATGGCAACAGAAGGGCGGGTAGGAGGGTGAGGGGGATTCAGGCACTTGAACAAGAAGATCACTGGGTCTATCATACCAGGCTGCCTTGGTGTTAGTTAGTTATTTACTTTTAAAGAACCAATCACATATTTCAGATTGCTCACAAGGACCCAGCTCCCAGCACATGCTCACAGCCTGTTTCTTCGGTCTTGTAAGGGTGGGCAGTGGGAAGGACTCTAAGTCTATTCCTTTAGATGAGACTGGTATTGAGCTTTGTCGACAAAATGATAGTTGGAAGAACAATGTCAGTGGAATCCATCTTCACGAAGGCAGAGGCTATCAGAGAGATCAAGAAGCACTTTCAGCTGTGGGGCCAGCGTTCCACAATCCAAGGAAAGACGTATGGAATCTGGGGCCTTAATGAGCCAGCAGCCAAGCAGAGGCAGCAGTCTGGGAACCTCATGGTAACCAATGGTGTCCATCGTGCTTGTTCCCAGACAAGTGTTGCATGCAGTCGGATCAGTCTCCAAGATAGACCCGGCATGTATCGAAACTACGTTCAGCAGCACCAGAGTAGCAGTTTACCCGGTGCCGATCCCGACTTGGAGGTGTCAAGTTTTCTTTATGTATGATTAGCAACACAAACAAAAAGGACAGAAGATATCCCATTAGAATAATGCCATCTGGGATATCCAAGGAAGCCCCCAATCCAGGAAAAACGAGGAGATGTTGCCCAGCCATTCCTTTGGACGCCATTCTTTTGGAAGGAGGCGTGGTGTGAGGGAGGGGATACAGAACACAGTGAGTGAATATGTGCCCTGGCCCCACTGGTTATAAAGACATAATCTTGCAACCATTTTTAAGATTCCATATGAACCTTGGGTAACATTTTTAAGATTCCATATGAACCTTGGCTTCCTTACCCATACACCTGGTGTAATTATAGAAGCTCTGTGCAGCGTCATTATGAGGATTCACTGTGACGGTGTTTCAGAAGAGCACAAAGAAGCTCCTCGGCGTTGGTGGGAGGCCAGGAAAATGACTCAGTTCTTAGTGGTGTCCCAAGGAGGGTGCGGGGAGGGGCTATGGACAGCTCTGGGTGACACTGTCAGAGGTAGTGATACCAAAATGTCTATGAATTTTTTTGTGCTACACTTTAGCAGAAGTTTATTAAAAAGAAATAATCTCTCCAGTGTGAATTATAATGATGAAAACATTTGCTGCAAGCCCCGCTTACAGGTCCTGATATTCCTACAAGTTTATGCTAACTTAGCTTTGAGCCTTGTACTGGATGCTGGTCAGAGATCTCTTGGTTACCCCATTAAACCATCTTTTGAATCAGGTGCTTTCATCTGCACACCCTACAAGCACAAGGGTTGTCTTCTTCATCGCTGATTTTTTTCTGGTGACTGGTTTTGTCAAATTTCCCAGTGCTTTAGCTACAATGTTGGGATAATTTAGAATCTATGAACCTGCATTAACAATTAAAAAAAAAGAATGAATTAATAGTTAAAAGGAAAAGGAGACTTATTAAAAAAGATTCCTTTCAATTACTAATAATGTCATAACTAATAATGCTATAGTTCAATGTAGAAGGGGTTCTAAAAATGACATATATATCATGTTTGAGTAGCTATATCACAAACTTATTATAAGGATGGAATAAGTCAATAACTTTTAAATGCTTAAAATAGTACCAGATCTTCAAGGAAGTTTCAAAGTATCCATAGGGAATGGAGTGGAAAGACAGGGGATTTTCAAAGTCCTCTGAGATGGGATCCAGTCCCTCTGCTGTCTGGTCATTTCCAACCCCTGGTAACTCCAACTGCACAATGCCAGACTGCTCCATATGTTTTGGAATTAGATAATCAAGCCTGTAGTTGCAGGTATCTCAGAGTGTGTTCAATCTGCCAAGCTCTCAGTTAGTGGTCAAGCATTTGACCATTTGCAATGCCCAGCATTTATTCTACTTCTAATGTTTTCAAATGTGTTTCCAAAAATTAAGCTTTCACTCCCATTGATTATTCCAGTAATGATCAGGAAATTGATTGTTGACATAGTCACTGGCTTGCATTACTGCTTTTTTAATTCACTATTACTAGAAATCATTAAGATTACTTTACATACTCAAACCAAACTAGCATTATCTTCAGTTCAATCCTTCCAGGAGAACATAAAATTTAGTATAATCTGAAAGATTTTTCAAGGGGCCCTAGTGCTCAACCATGATACTATTCTAACTCCTCCATCAATTAGCTATATGAACTATAGGAATGTGTTTATAAAAAACATAAGTAAAATATAATACTCTAAAATTGTGTAATAAATAATGCTGTTGTTAACAGCCATCAGTAGATTGTTGATTCATAAAGACCCCAAGTAACCGAATCGAAGTGCCCCAGAGGGCTTCTTAATCTTAATGGAAGCAGACAGGCAGGTCTTTCTCTTATGAAGGTGGGGATTTGAGCTATCTACCACTCCAGGGCTTAGCCATCAGGCCAGCAGTACTCTTTCTAACCCATAATAACCACTCTAAAATTACAGATGATTTATTTTTATTCACTTTTACTTTTCTTATTAATTTGTCCCAAAGCGTTTGGAACTTCCACACACAACCAACCAGTTGCAGAACTGAGGCACAGCCTAATTTCCCTCTGACTTTAAGTTCACAAGGTTTTGTAACTTTTTTGTTCTGATTTTAAAGTAACATAGACTTATTATATACACTAGCACTAAGGAGAAGATGTGTAATCCTTCTGTAGTCTCTCAATCAGAGATAACACCTTATCATTTTGGCCTTCTAACCCAATCTTTTTTTCTCTGTTTTAAAAAAAATGTGTAGACAGAGGTGAGAGCATACGATCTATAAAATGTCATACTCTGCATTTTCTCATTTAAAAGTACATTGGTATTTTCCCAGAGACTAAAAATGCAACCTGAATAATACTTCCAACAACTGATTATACATAGCCAATTGATACTATTTCCCTTGTCTATTGATTCTCATTTTAAATTATTGTCTCCAAGTTTTCACTGTTATAAATTAGTCTGTGCTTAACACATGTGAAACCTTGTTTGCATATCTGCCATGTCTTTAGGATGATCTATTTATAAGGTTGGGGCTCACTCATCACTCAACAAAGACTTACTAAGTCCTCACTAGGGACCAGGTGATCTTCTAGACAGACTCCACCACTCACCACTACCATATGGATTCTGACTCACAGAGACCTGGTCGGAGTAGAGGTGCCCTCTTTGGGTTTCTGCTATTTTAAATTTTTATGGAAGCAGATAGTCCCATCTTTCTACTGTGAAGCAGCTGGTGGGTTCAAACCACTGACCTTACGGTTATTGGCTCACGTGCAGTCAGTCCACTCTGCCACGAGACCCTCTTCAACTGGTAATAGTATAGCAATAGGCCCAAAAAGAAAAGCAAGTTAGTGTCAGGCAAAATATCCCTGTCTTTATGACACTAACATTCTAGAGATATAAAGAATTTTGGGGCTCTTTGGCCATGTTGTCAGATTGCTAGGAAGGCATAAACAGTTGTCTTGCTATTATCTTAGCAGTATGAACTTTAACCCATTCACTGCTGTAGACTGGATGTCAATTCCTAGCAAGCCTACAGAACAGAGAAGAATTGCCCCCATGGGATATCCAAGGCTGTAAATCTTTACCAAAGGGCAGAACCTCACCTTTCTCCTTGAGAACAGCTCATAGAGTCAAACTGCCTCCCACTCCCACCAGGGGCAGTGATGCCCACACACACAAAAGAATTACTGAAAAAAAAAAAAGAGTCAAACTGCCTTTTTTATTGGTCGCCACTAGACTCCTCATTGTGGTGTGGGTGCCATCACGTGGGCTCCGACTCAGAGTGTCTCTGTACAGACGGAACAGACACTGCCTCATCTCACACTTAACCTTGGCTGTCTATTTTGCACGAAATAGCAACATTGCATTCCATAAGGACTTTCCCTTTCCTCTCTAGCTCCATTTCCTCACTCACTCAGATCACACAAACAAGTTGAGCAGACTTTGGAGTGCTCATACAATTTGCTCTCTAGATGGCTGGTTTCAAAGGTTTCCTTTTCCCCTTTCACTCTGGTAAGGAGACAATTTAGGTTCAAATCAAGGATGGAAGCAGTGGTGTGACTGCTTTGCAAGCAGGAAATGATGAGGACAAATCAGTGTTCTGCTGGTGCTTGGGAGGTCTGACAACAAGCTGTCACTCTAAGCAGATGGTGGATCTCCTTGGGGATTAGCCAGGGCCGCCAGGGGAGTCCTACCTGCATGGGGAGGACTGACGAGGGGATCAAATGAGGTACTTTCATGAAAGCACTTGGGATGCTAGGAAGCTCCATTCAGCAGAAGGGAAATGTGCTGTTTTTATTTGTTTGTTTTTTGAAGATCTCTTCAGGGTGCTAATGACTTGTGGTGGGGAGGGGGTGGGTGAAGGGGGAGTGTCTTATAATGAGAAATTGGTTTTGTGTATATTGAAAGGATGACATAAAATATTACATTAATAAGGAAATGGTAAATAAGTATACATATATACATTAAAGTGACCAGACATCCCACTTTTGGTGGGACAGTCCCAATTTTAAACAATTTTCCCCGTGTCCCATGTTGTTTTAAAAAGTCCTGACTGGGGGTGGGCCAAAAAAAAAAAAAGAAGAAAAAAGAGTCCTGATTTTTGGAAAGAATGCATGACAAGCTAGGGAAAAGTGGGAGAAGAGGAAGGGAGTATACCCCCTCTACACACACCCCCTCCCTAGTCAATGGTGTCCTGCTTTACCTCTGTTAAAATCGGGTCACTTTAATATACATATAACTTTGTTTTGTTTGTTTGTGCTTATCCCAATTACCTGTTAGAAATTTTCAGAATATTTCTATTTCGTTTCTGTTATGTTACACACATCTATAGTGTTCACTGTGTATCAGGCACTGTTTTAGGCATTTTCAAACAACTCATCTCATCACCATAAGCTTAAGAGACAGATGTGATTGTTATCTCTGTGCGACAGATGAATAAACTGTCATAGACAGAGGCCCAGCCATAGAGAAGTTAGGCCATTATAAAGTCAGGGTTTGGTTCTCATTTGCTTTACATTCTGTGCTTTTAAACCCTTCCCTATAAAGAGTAAACTGAAGATCAGATCAAGGACAGGGCTGAGAGGATCCTTGAGTTCAGTTTCAAAGAGATTTGAGTGTCTCCTATGAATTGGGGCTTGCTCCAGGTCACAGTGGTGAGTGGGAGGGCACAGAGCCTGGGTCTGATTGAAGGTCGACCTGACACCAAGCCCCCACTCTTTCTACTGCATCTTGCTTCAAGGAAACATTTTTTTTTTCTCTCCTGGGTTGATGTGTCAAAGGCATGGTTGGTAATGGGCACAGCAATTTTGGAATCAGTGCTACACAGAGGTACACCACTGTGCTGTGCCTTGCTTGGGTGGATAGCTCCTTGAATGGGCACCTCTGAGTGGGACCGCCATGACCTTGAGGCTCCAGGCACTCCAATATGGCCCAAGTGAGGCAGAAATTACCTTTTGGGTTCAGAGAGCACCATATAATGAACCCCAGTCTGTCGGAATCCCAAGAAGCACTCTTACCATTTCAGATCTTGGCATTAGAATCACTTCAACCTTCAGCTATTGAAATTTTTAAAAAATATATTTTTCCCCTGACAACTCATATTGTACTTCAGATTTCTTTGATAGTTTCCTTAACGATTGCCTTTATATTTCAAAATCTATGAAATTTTATATTTGAAGGGATTATTCTTTTTCTTTTCCTATGGAAAACAACCCCCCCCCCCATGCCTTAATAATGATAACCAGATGGATCGAGGGGTCTTTGACAAAGGGTTTCTTTGGCTTATTTGAGAACATACTGAATTTCAATTTCTTCTGACTAGTGGAGCAATGGGCAGAATATAAAGTGCCCTATAAATTTCTCACTTGCGCAACTTTTAATTCTTTCATCATGGCCAAATGAAATAAGTTAAAAAGCCAGCTCTCCCGTGTTCCGTTTTGAAAGTACCGTTTCAGACTTAACTAGGTTAAGCCCAGCAAACGGTTTAGCCAGCAGTACTGGATACCCCTAAGCCATTTCCTCTTGAAAGTCAGTCAGGACTGTCTCCTGGTACATGCGCACACCCTGGCCTCCTCCCTCACGTGCAAAGGCTCTGCTGGTAAGCCCAGGACCACAGAGTGCTAGAGCAGAAGTGAACTCAACAGCCACCGGGTCACCTTCTTTCCTGGTTCAGATGCAAAAACGAAGTCCCCAAGAAGTTTGATGGTTTCGTCAAGGCTCTGTAGGTAGGGACTGGTGGAGTGTACACCTGCTTCTCAGGCTAAGTGGAATGTTGCTTCCTACATCACCTCGCCTCTCTCTCTCTTCTATGCTCTCCTCATGAGCACATCCCCTCTTCTCTCTTGACCTCTTCTATGTGCTGTCAGAATTAGGAGTTGGACTGTCATGGGATGGGCCAGACCAGATTGAACGAGGTTGCGGGGACCAGCTAAATTCACCAAGGCTTGTAAGCTACTAGAGCAAGGCAAGAGAGGAAAGGTTCTGGTCATAAGTAGCTAAGAAAAGTCTGGCCAAGTGGTCTGGCAGAAGGCAAGACCTCAGGCAGACAGATGGTACGTGCAGAGAGGGGAGCTTGACATCAACTAAGGCACAGAGGTGTGGCAAGCAGCAGGAGAAGGAACCCAGAAACATGGACTGCATTTCAGAGTTTGCACTCTACCCTGTAAGAATGAGGGTAGAGTGCCAAGGTACGGATGAGCCCATGGGGAGCCAAGTAATAAAAACTGGATTCCAAAGCGGAAGCTTGGTTCCAAGAAGCGTGAATACAAAATCAAGGAAAAGCCAGCAGTAAGCTTCTTCTGTCTTCAAATTCCTTTACTTCTCCCCGATGACAGAAGTGGTAGCGACAGAAACAGGTGGAGGCTACTGGAGGTGTGGCTCATTGCCCTGTGAACAGTTGTCTCCTTTGCCAGATGAGACAGGAAGAGCTGGATGGTGCCCATCTACCATGACTGGACTTAAAAAAAAAAAGATTTCAGGCAAGAAATCCAGATTAAGAGAACAGAATTCAAATGCTTGTAAAGTCTAAATTTCCTAAAATCATGAGAATGAAGCAACTTTATTAAATTGAATTTTTTGGGGGGGTATCTCTGCCCTCTGGTGGAAGTGGGAGGCCCAGCCTTGCTCCTGGAGAGTTGCTGCTGGATTTAAACTCCCAAGCCAGTGGGCCGTGGTCCCGCACTCAACCACTACACCACCAGGGCTAGGGCCCTAAATTGAATTTTTATTGTGGGTTGAGTGGTGTGGGGGCATAGTTTAGATTACAGATCATCAACTTTGCATTGAACTGTTCAAACCACTCATCAATTTCCTGATATTATTGCCCTGAAATCTTCAAATATTAAACCACAACTATTCCTTGAAGTCTTCTTAAAGCTAAACACGTATTTAATTTAACTAGTAAAAGAGATCTGCCTTGAGCCTGATGTCTTTTTAAGAACTGTCTCTATGGGATCAAATTCACAATAGCAATGAGAAAGGTTAGATGAGAGACTTAGAGGACAGTAAGTTAGTGTGCATGAAGGAGAAACAGCTCAGAAAAGGAAGTCGAAAAAGGAACAATTCAAGGTCACAACTGCAACTCTAACTTTTCCACCCAAGGCTCTTGACATTCTGTGTTGAGCTAAAATTTGGGGAGGCACTATAGGGACACATCTCATTGAGTTCTCTTTGTGGACAGAAAAGGAAGAGGGTACATCTGGCCACTTGAAGCCACACACACAAGTGCTACTCAGATGACTCACTGGTCTTGACCCTAAAGATTCAATTGGCTGCCAGTTTTCAGGGATGCTATTTTCAGGGCCCTTTCAATGTTCTCAGATTTCACCACCTAGGCATCCCCTTTTGCCCTAGATGCTTGAAAGTCCCCCAAAATATCACTAACTCCAGTAACGACTGTTCACCAGATGCTGCCCAGGTCTCATGTTTTCTTGAGGAGACAGAGGAACAATCAGTCATTCCCTGTGGGACCGGAAGCCCACAGCGATGATGATGATTCTCTTCATATAGAAAAGTGGAGGCATTCAATGGAGCAGGGTGGCATTTTGGTTGGCTGGTAGGTTTTGATTTTGAGGTCATTTATCTGGAACATCGGACTTTTGATTAACTGATGTTTATAATTCCTATCTTAATCACCTCCACTTCTTTTCCAAATCCACATGTCACCAGGAGAGAGAAATGTAAACATCCAAGGTTACTATTTCCAGCAAATTCACTCAGTAATCAATTCCAAACTACGTTTTGCCAGGAAACCATCGGGCACCACTGACAAGAGGAGACAGTGTTACATCTTGTGTAGACTAAAAGCTTGATTTTAATTTTGGCACATCGTGGGTGTTTCATGGTGGTTGTTCTATTTTGTTATTTATGTTGTTCTGGGATGAGAACCAGGCTCATTTTCTTGACTGAGTTTAGGATTAAAGACATGTTGCTTCCTTGTACAACTTGCAGAATCACCTTGAGAGACTTGCAGTCCTTGAAATAGCAATCTTTCCTCCGCCTTTCCAAATGGAAATTGTGAACTTGCTGCTCCTTATTTGGAATGTTCTAGCTCTAAATTACTTTATAGGCTTATTATCAAGTGTGATATTTACATTGTGTACCGAACTGAATAGCATCCACACTCCCCCCCACTCCCCAACTCAAGTCCAAGTGGAGCTTGTGAAATGTGACCCTGTTTGGAAATAGACTGGGTAGATACCATCAAGTTAAAATGAGGTCATTCTGGATAGAGTGGTCCCTGAATCCAATAATAATGGATGTCCTGAATGAAGGGGGACACAGAGGCACAAGGCAGATGAAGGTGCTCATTGCCAACCACCATCAGAAGCTAGAAGAGACACAGAAGGATTCTTCCCTAGAGACTTCCGGAAGTACAGCCTTGATATTAGGTTTCCAACTTCCAGAAAGAATACATTCAATCATCTCATTTGTAATAACTTGTTTGGTAGCCATAGGAAATGGATATACTTTGAATGGTAGCAGAAGTATGAGTTGTCTGACCTTGTTCTGATTGGGTTAGCCCCATGCCATTCTGGTCATTACATGTTTTGAATATCACACTTACTTACAAACCTCTATTCCCGCCCTTGTCTTTTGGTCACTAAGTCAAATCACACCACAAAAACTCATCACACCATGAACAGACTAAGTTTTTTTTTTTTTTTTTTGTCTTCTGTATCACTGCCCTGATGGGAGTAGGAAGCCCAGCCTTGCTCCTGGAGAGCTGCTGTTGGACCATCAACCCTGTGGGCCACAGTCCCACACATAACCATTGCACCACTAGGGCTCAGCTCAGACTAAGTTCTTTTATCTTCTCATACTTTCACTCATTGTTTTCTAACTGTGTTCCTTTGTCCTTGTTCTCAGGTCTATGAAATCTCCTCTAACTCCTCCTCTTTCTCCTGCCATGCTTCACGAGTGTCATTTCTTCCTTTCTTATGACACAGCAATGCAGATACCACATTGAGGTAAGAAACAAAGCATGGAGAAAGATAATTTAAAAAATGAGACAAATCAATATCATAAGACCTGGCAAGCAGGTCTAAATGAATTGGGTTCTACCTCAAATTCAATTAGTCCTTGGATTTTAAGCCTGAAACTCTACAGTGTGAGAAGAAGCAGATGACTGGTATCCAAAGGGCAGTCATTGAACTTTGGTTCAGGTCTCTGGCCTTGAGGGTGCCTAATGAATGGTGGGCCAGGACTACCATATACTTACTATTTTAAAACCTTCCTTGCTTTATTACCATACATTTTAATCTATTATATATGGTTCTGTCAATGTCAATGAATATAATTAAAAGTTTTGCCTTAAAAAAGTTTTGCTGTATCACCAATTCCCAGTATTTGTGTAAATAGTGTCCAGACACTTAAAGTTTAACCTGTATAATTCAATAATTCATGTATTGTGGTTCATAGCCAACCTATACTTGTATAATCATGTTTTCTCAACTATGTTTTAAATTCTCTACTATTGGCTAAATTAATGGCACTGTCCATTGAATAACTTTATGTCCCAGGGAGATGATTGGTAATGTTCTCTAATATAAAATGACAATGATGTCTCTAAGGTGAACCAACAACACACACATATATGGATGACTTTGGGGCTCACACTTAATTATAGCCCCAAGCTAAGAACAATTAGTTCTTATGACTCTGCTTGATGCTTGCCCACATGAAGAGATCTCTGAATATATGATGCTATAGCAAAATGTGGTGACGAAACTAAACCATGCCTGGCTATCAGAAAGAATAGCATCTGGCATCTGAGAAAAAAGAAACACTTGCCTCTAAACAAATAGCCATCTCAGTGAGGCAACATGGAGTCCACATGGAAGAAGCACACCAGCCCGTGTGGTCCGAGGATTGTAAATAATATAATCTAACTATGAGAAAGGGAAAGGTAATAGAGTTTAAATTGCAAACACGAGGTGGATGAGAGTAGAAACAGGGTCCATTTGCAGGGCCCGCACATCGATGAAGCCTCTGGCGAATCCCCTCTGACAAGGGATGTGAACAGTCTTGTTATCAAACAGAGAGCATTATAAAGTCAATTATGGTCGATATAATTAGGTTGCAATAAAAGGTCTTATTTGATCTCCCCTCTCATCCACTTGAAAGTTGTTTCAGCTTTTCAAAAAAAAAAATTGAAGGGGAAATGCAGTTAGATTAAGTAAGGCTCCAGTGCCTGCCCTCTGAACAGAACCTGGGATGTGAATCGTCTTGGTGTCAGGCAGAGTGCATTGCACAGTGGATGAGAGTGATGCAGTTAGGTGAAAAGTTAACACCTTCTCACCTGCCCCCTTTTACCCACTTTAAAGTTGTTCTAGTTTATAATATTTTCTACTTTCAAACGGTATAAGAAATACAACCTGACCTTTATTACAGAGAAAAGGCAACATTTTCTTCAGGTAAGGGAACTGTGGAATCCTGGAGTTGGACATACCAATGATTATGAAGGACCGGGCAACATTTCCTTCCGTAATCCTCTCCTTGGCCATGAGCTGGAGCTGACTACATGGCAATGACCAACAACAGAAGTGCACGGGCTTCAACAGGGTGCCGCCCACCCCCTTCTGCAGCACCCTTTTCATCTGGCAGTTGAGCACTTCCAGATATAGAGAAGTCCATCTATTTTAGAAAGCTTCTTATTTTGTAAGAGCAACAGCTGACTTCACGATAGCTTCTGATGTCTTTTGTAGTCATGTAGAATAAGTCGACTTCAACTTTTTACTTTAAGTCCCTTAAGATATCACCTACTTGATGTCCTTCATCAAAAGAATAAGGTTCCGGCAGCATTCTTTGAGGCATACTAGGAAGAGGAGCATGGTACCACTCTCCCTGTAAGCCAAGAAGTCTGGCACCTGTGGTTTTTGGGGAAAACAAATACTTTTATTCCAGTACTGATTGACCTAAGATTAAAGCGGCACGCCCATGAACGAGCATAAGGTTGCAAGTAGACATTTTTTAAAAAAAGGATAGAAGGTATTTCTTAGGGACAGGAAAGTTTCCAACTATTCTGCAATGGATCTAGCAAGGCTCAGTTCTACCCCGTTACTTGTGAAATGCTATGCCTGCTTCTTGCAGAGAGATGACCAGGCAGCCAAGAGATAAGACCTATGTACCTCCAGGAATTCAGGATTGCTTAATGTAATTTTGGAAACGAATTCCTCAGAGGGACCACTGTGGGGAGCTGGAGACCACTCTGCCATGAAACTCAATCCCTATTAACCAAAGCTTGCATGTGATGGAAGCAACCGAGGTGGCATCAGAATCTCTTTTGAGAAACAATTCTGGAATATTCCTCTGAGGATGTACTCACCATGGTGAAGCTTTCAAGAATGGTTTAAAAGCATTTTTGGCTAGAGTCACATCAATGGGCTCAAATATCCTCCAAGCTCCTCCTAGAGGTTAAACTGTCCAATGGCTAACAGAGACCCTGGCCTTTGGCTTGGACACTGGCCCAGTGTCCAGAGATGAGTCAAAATGAACATAAAGAATTATCAATCTTCCTGATAATGAGAAGAAAAACTTGTGGCTGGGACCCAAAGTCTTTCTCTAAGTCAAGCAAGGCTGTGATCAAATACACTGTGAGTAAAACTTCACCTGCCCTGCACATCCATCAAGTTGGGACCCAATGGGAACTTTCATGTTGTTGTGATGCTGGAAGCTTTGCTCCAGTATTTCCAACACAAGCACGGCCACCCCTGGGTGAGAGGTTTCAGTGGAGCTTGCAGACTCATATGGAGAAGAAAGGCCTGATGATTTACTGCCCCAGAGGAGGCAATAAAAGTTTCCTGGGCACACGGAAAAGCGTCTGACCGAGTGCTCGAAGAGGAGACTCCTAAGTTGGCAGGCACTGCTCACACCACTGCAGCAACAGCGGAGTCCAGCATACCAGTGATCAGGAAGATGAGCTGGAGAAAAGACCAGGTGATGTCCGTTCTGCCACACAGGAGATTGCCAGGCATCGCGGATGCTTTGGAAGCAACCAACAATACAAGGAGGGTTCAAAATTTCATGAAAAAAAATCCCATTACTTTTTTAGTCTATTTTCCATGACCATTTTGAAGCCCCCTACTACATCCATGTAGATGAGTTAGTAACTAGTACTATTTAAAAAATTCAAATAAATTAATAGCTCCAGTAAGCAAACAAAAATTCCATCAAGACTCCCTGGTGTGTTCACTTCTAAAAAAGCCTGTGCCCTTTTGTTAATGTGTCAGGTAATCCACATGATCGTCACCATTATTGATGATAATGGAACCCTTAGTAAGTGCCTGGCATTGTGTTAAACACCTTCTCCTCTCTTCTAATGGAATCTTCATGCATCCTCTTTTAGATAAACCCGCCAAACTCACTACCACCTTGTCCATTCTGACTCAATGGAGACCCCCATAGAACAGAGTGGAACTGGCCCTGTAGGGTTGAGACCATAACTGTTTACAGAGTAGAAAGCTTGATCTTTCTCCTCCAGAGTGGCTAGTGGATTTGAATAGCTGACCTTTTGGTTAACAGTTGTGTTAGTCTGGGTTGACTATAGAAACAAATTCAGAGAAAGAACTTTATATCTAGAAGTAATTATGCATCAATAGAACATCCCAGCCTCATCCAGATCAAGTCCATAAGTTTGCTATTAACCCATAAGTCTGACATTAGCCTATGAATTCCAGTTAGACTCACACAGCACATGCAATGGTGCAGAATGCAGGAAGATCACAGACTGTGGGGAAAGTCCTGTGGATCCAGTGGTGGTGGACACATCTTCAGAGCTCTGGCTGCCATCAGTGTAGCTCATATGGCTTGTCAACAGAAATGTAAAGCAGAGAGAGCATGTGTCCTGCTTCCATGGAAGAAGAGAGGGAGTTCCAGAGTCCTCATGAGAAGGCCATGCCCACAAGGAGACATCATCAGGCTGTGATCTGATTGACAGGCTAGCCTCCATCCCTTCACGCATAATATCCTCAAGATGACACGAGATTAGGTAGCTACTATACTATTCCAGTTAGACTCACACAGCACATGCTATGGTGCAGAATGCAGGAAGATCACAGACTGTGGGGAAAGTCCACAGAAGGCCAAGAAGGCCAAGAAGTAAGAGTGTAAGAGAATTTCAATCCCTTGTACAAGGTCATGCCTTTAATATGATGAAACCAGGATTTAAAGGCAGGTCTGTGCTCTTAATGGCAATAAAATAGGGCTTTTTAATCTGAAGAAACTAGACTCAGCAAGATTAATGACTTGGCCCAGGTACCCAGCTACCGCTGAGTGCTGTTACGGTGGGGCTTGACTGACAAGAATATGAACAATGGCTGGTCCATGGTGAACATTTGATAAAAACCAGCTCCCTTCTTATTTGATCACATTCTTGTTACATGTGTCCTTAGTGTGTCCTTCAGAACACCAGAACCCTGGGAGACAGTGAGCACCATTTAATCTTTCCATCTGCCACCTAAAACACCTGTACACTGCTGATCGTGGGTGCTGAATAAATATTTGCTAAGTGAGTCAGTGAATGATTGAATGCTACTTGGCTTCTCTTCAAAGAACTAACAATCTGCAAGGAATGATAACACACACATAGGTGTGCACAAAAGTCTGTATAAGTATATCAGGCATACTTAAGTTGAAGATTTCTAAACCCTTTGAACCCACCAAGTCAATTCTCATGTTAAGAGTGTTCTGTACTAACTGGGTGACTGGAAAGTTAAAGGTTCCAGTTCACCCACAGGAGCCTTGGAAGAAAGACCTCAGAATATATTTATATAAAAGCAAAAGAAACCAGCCATCGAAAACCCCACAGAGCACAGTTCTCTTCTGAGCCCCAGGGGGCTGCCCTATCTTAGAATGGACTCAGTGGGGACTCATCTTTTTATGTTACCAAATCCATTTACAAATAAGGAAGTTGAAGAAGGATACCTCTGTTTGATACAGCTGCTTAAAAGTTGTTGTGTACACAAAAAGACAATCTTTTAAGAATACCTCCACTTGTATTCAAGGTTGAAAAGCACCTGTGTGAATCATTAACCCCAAACTGGTTACACTGGGGATGAAGGGGAAGGCAGGGAATGAGATTGGAGAAAGGACTACAGGAGGCATCAATTTTGTTTATGTTGTCTCATTTCTTAACCTGGATGACTGAGTGCAGAAATATTGCTTGTGTCTGCTTGATGCTTTTCCTAGATCTGAAATATTCTAGAATAAAAAGCTATCCATAGCACCTGAGGATTCAAAAGAAGGAAAGATTACTCTTAGTAGTTTATGGAGGAGAGGGCCGAAGCATCATGGGTTGTTGTTAGATGTTGAGTCACTAGTCTTGACTCATAGTCACCTGATGCTTAAAGTGGGCTTGACGCAAGTTACAGTATTTTCAATGGTCTTAAGTGCATATGTGTGTTAGTCCTGGTAGACTAGAGAGACAAATTCATAAACACGCATATGCATATAAGGGAAAGGTTTATATACAAGAGGAATAGAACATTGAGAAAGCATCCTAACCCAGTCCAGTCCAAGGTCACAAGCCTGATATCAGCCCTTATGTTCGAAATCAGTCCATAATGTCTCCTTCTGACTCATGAAGCACAGGGCAATGACACCAGGACAATCACAGACCAGTGGGTGCAGAGTCATGTGTATCCAGTGGCAGTAAAAGCATCTCAGTGCTAGCAGGGGTCTCTCTGTGGCTTCCCTGGTCCCACAGTCTGGTTCCATCAGGACAAGTCCTGCCTTCTCCTCCGGCTCCTCCAAGTTCCAGGACTCAGGATCTATCAGCATGGCAACATCTTGTCTTGTTGGTAAACCAACTCCAAGAGAGTGAGTCAAGTCTCTCTTCTCCAATTGGGAAATACCACGAGAATTCTCAGGAGAAAGCCATGCCGACACAGAGGTCTCATTGGCTATCTCCAGATTGACAGGCTAGACTCCACACCTATACTCCCAATCATGACATTGGCATCAAGTACATGACAGTCACAGTATGAAAGATGAAAGAAGAATTAATGTGTTCAATTAGGGTGCTGGCAAAGGATATTCAAAGTTCCAAGGAATGCCAAAGGACAAAGTTTTTATTAGAAGCACAGCTAGTATACTTCCGAGGGTAGTGATGGGAAGACCCCATCTCATGTACTTTGGATATGTTAGGAAAGCACAGTCCTTGGAAAAAGGACTTGGTCATGCTTAATCAAGTAGCAGGGCAGAGAAAAAGTGCAAGACCCTGGATGAGATGGAGTGACACGGTGGCTACAGCAATGGGCTCAAACACAAGAATGCTTGTGAGAGGAGCTCAGAATTGAGCAGTGTTTCCTCAGATCTAATTCACTGGCACCTAACAACAACAACAACAAACAAACAAACAAATGTGGACATCAGAGCATATGCCAAGGGAAGTAATGCCACACACAAAGTTGGATGACCCTATAGAGCTCTGATGCTTGGAAAGAGACTCTACTCTCCTGCCCCAAAGTCCCCGGGAGGCCCCACCTGGGAAGCTCAGATCTACGTTTTCTTCTTGGTCTCAGATTTGCCACCACGGTTGGGAAACAGGAAGATCCCAGCGACTCTGTCCGAGCGACTGTGTGTGTTTGGATCAGCTAGTACCCTGTGGTTTGCTTTCAAACTGGGGATGAGGCAGGCTGGGACTGCTAATATTTGTCTCCTACTCAAAGGCAGATTGGCCAGGACATAGGAGCCTTTGTTTACAAGGATGAGTAAAGACCAACGAGTACCTTTCGGGGTTTTCCAGAAATGGTGGGGACTTGCTACAACTCAAACCCCAGTGGGGGATATGTTTGTTTTGCTGAATGAACAGAATCAACTATTGGTCAGAAAGGCAAAGCAAAGCGAGGCTTCTGATCACCAACATTCACACGGCTACTGCGTCGGCTCTGGATCTCTCACTGAATCCACCTGCGCCAAGCTCCTAATATAATATAATCAAGTAGACTGTGGGGCACCTTTCCCATCTTGAACCTCTGCCTCTTCTCTCTACCAGAACCTACCATGCATCCACCAGGACTCACCACAGCTGGCCACACTGCTAAGGTGCTCTTCTGGACTGTTTAACTGTTTGTGGCCTGGATCAGAAAGTCTGGAAAGGCGTAAGTGAAAGCTCAGACCACCTTGCCGGAATCCCTGTGGCGACAGGGCAGTTAGAGCAGTCACTCATCTGTTTGCACATCGCCCACTTAAAAGGAAAGCAGCTGCTTAGAGAGCAAGTGTTGATCATACACAGGAGTATCTGGTCAGTGGTGCATCAGCAGGCAGGTGTGGCTTTGATGTGCAATGGGAACCTAGATGTTTAGTCTGGAGCAGAGATCTTGAATGCTGCCTCCTCCTCTGCTTCTGTATGTCTCGCTGGGACAATTCTCTTGTCCTCAATAAACTGGAGTCCCCTTCCCAGTAAAAAGAGGTTGCTGTGAGGAGCAAAGACAAGGCAGTTAAGCATCTGGGATATGGACAACTTTCAGACGCCCCTGAGTGCCCCTTAATGTGTGTCTATTTGCCTTCACTTTCAAACCACCAGTACTCAGAAGCAATTCCTGATCACAATCACTTTTCACTTGCTGTACTTGCAGCCTTTAAATCATTCCAAAGATGTAAAGTCTTTCCGTGTATTAACCCAGAGAACAAACCCAGTGCCACTAAGTGGATTTTTACTCAGCAACCCCATGCATAATTTCTGAGGCTATACATCTTTAAGGGAGAAGAACACCTCATCTTTCTCCAATGAAGCAGATGGTGGTTTCAAACTGCTCACCTTGTGGTTATAGGCCAGGGGCCGGCAAACGCTTGAGACTGAAGAGCCAATCATGTCCCTCCTAACAACTTTAAAATCACTCAAGAGCCTTAAATATGTTTTTCCAAACAAATGAAATCACCATGATGTGAAGTAATCACCTTCAAATGTTTTCAACATGACTTCAGGGCGGCACGTTCACACGGAAAGAGCCGCATACAGCTTGTGAGCTGCCGATTGCCAAACGCTGACCCAGGCTACGTAAGAAACATTTGCACCTGGTCCACCCTAATGTATCAATTTGACTTCAACACACTTGGGAACTGGCGGCTATCATTTACTGGGTATTAACTTTAACCAGGGTCTGTAAGAAAGAACTAGAGAACAGAGAGCTGAAATAATTTTATAGCAAATGTGGAGCAGGAAGACAACGCCAGTTCTGCCTGGCTCCAACACCCATTGCAGCACTGAAGGCCACAAAATGCCGTTTTCATGATTCTCCTGGAAGTTATCAACTTGCCTCTACTGGGTTGAAACATCTTCTCTTGGGTTGAACTAAGTTAGGTTTAAGGGGATCTGGATTATGCTCTCGGTGGAGGCCAGAATGCCCTTCTGTTCCACATGAACCGCACGAAGGCCCATTTTCCTTTCTGTCTGGGTGTTAGTGGGCCAGGTCAGACAGACATCACAGGCAACCAGGGCAAGAATTACCTTCTCTGTGGGACCCAGTTCTCTTGATTCCCAGGGTGTTCTTAAGCCTCAGTCCCTTTTCTTCCCAGCTCTTGGCAATGGTCACCAGTCAGGTGCCTAAGAATCTTTTTTGTAGTCCCCCAAAGTTAAGTTCCCAAGCCCCAAATATTCACTTCATTGGCCAAACACTTCCTTGAGTTAAATGCTCTGAAAATTAAGCTTTTCAATAGCTTCTCTGTTTCCCACTAACTTAGAAACAGGTCAAGCCACTGCTGTTATACGGGTATTATTTTTAGTGTTGCATTACAGATTGGGGATTTGGCACTCCCTGGTCTGCACTGTTTACCACCTCAAAAAAGTTAATGAGCTCCAACTTTCTAGACTACATGAAATGTTAACTCATGCCTCAGATGGCAGCAAGTGGACTTTCAGGTTTGGACTATAAGAATTTACACATTCTGCCAGAACCAACTTCTCCTCCTCCTTGTCCCCCTCTTCCTTCTTCTTCTTCATGAGCCAGCATGAAAAAAAATCAAATGCTATATGGCTTTCGGATGAAAGTCCTTTTGTGATATGCTTTTCTGAACCTTAAAAATAAAAACTGTAAGTTACGGACCATTCTGCTACAAAAATATATGCTAGTGAGCTTCTGGCCACATTGAGATTATGCTCAAAGTCGGAGTTGGAAAAGGTATAAGATGACTACAAAACCCTCCCTGCTATTGTATCAAAGCTAACTCACAGCAGCCCGATGGGGGAGACCTGTCCCTATGAAATGCTAAGACTAACTCTTTTCTTGGGAGCAGAAAGCCTTGTCGTTCTCCCAAGGAACTAACTGGTGGTTTTGAACTGCTCGTGGTTAGCAGCAGCGCCCATGGTGCCTCTGGAGTGCCTTCTGAGAAGTTAGAGTCTCTGGAGAATTGAGATCACAACATTTTAGCACTGGGGGTCATCTGCAGAATCACTTAGTAAAGTGATTCTTGAATTCCTAGTGAATGAGAATGAGTTGTTTGATCAAAGGCAGCCTATTATGCACCATTCATTGAGAACTTTCTATCTGCCAAGCACTGGTCTGAGTACTTTACGTGTATTCGTCATTTTTGTCTTCTCTTGCATGTCCTAAAGTAGATACTGTTACTATTCTCATTTTATAGATAAGGAAACTTTGGCAAGACAGCAAAACAGGTGTCATTTCAGTATTTTCTACACTTATATGCACAATTCCGCTACAGAAGTCACATTCGTCCTGCTGTGAAATCATTATCATAACTTGCTGAAATAATTTCATAAGCTACAAATGCACAGTGAAGTAAAAAGCAAAATGAAAGGGTCTCATAAGAATTTTCTAACAGGAACCAGACAAACTGCGGCATGAATCTGGGGGCAGTCACCCCTGGGGCAGTGGGTGCCATCGCTCTAGTTTCCAGGGTAGTTCTCGCTCTTCCCTGAGGGCGAAGACTCAAGATCTTCACAAGAGACTCAGTCATCGAGCACTGAGTGTTCAAACTCATCAACGTGTAAAACACAAGAATTCTTTCGTGTGAGCTGCTTAGAAAAACAATCTGGTAGAGAATTGAAAATGCTCTGTGTTTGGTTGGCTTCTACCCAAAGGCAAATTATTTTAGTCTGAAGGCCAGAGGAAAATAATTTAACCACAAACTATGTGAATAGGAAAAGAAAAATAACCAAAGGATCAAGAAAAAGACACGCTGGCTCTCTCACATATGAAGTCTCTTTTTTTGGGTGCTAAATTGGAGCATGGATGTGAAACCTGATCTGTAAGTTAGAGCCTCCGTGATGAAGGGAAACATAAGTGGTTGCAAATCCTAACCGAATCTGGAATGGCAGCCTGGCTAACACTCATTCTTCAATACCACCGGACCTGGTGTCGAGGTGCTGAGTTCAAATCTGCCTCTGAGATGGAGAGTCATCAATCACTAACAGAAATGATAGAAATTCAGCTTCTTCGCTTCAAAAGTTATGACCTTCATTTCTCTCTCACATGATCCTTGCAGAAATAATGTGAGAATTAGACAAGACAGCATGTGTCCAAAGGCCATGCACAGTGAGGGCATGTCCCAAAGCCCAAATTCCCTTGCCCATGAATCAATTGTAGCCCACAGTCGCCCCATAAGAAAGAGTAGAACTGCTCCCTGGGTTTTTCAAGGTTGTAAATCTTTGCAGAAGCACTCTTTCCCATTTTCTCCCCTGGAGCAGTTCGTGGATGCTTAATCTCATGCACAATCGGGGTTCCTTTGATGGTGTATAAAACTAAACCCACAGCCATCAAGTTAATTCTGGCTCATTAAAAAACAAGCTCCCCCCCTGCTATCAAGTGTGTTCCAATTCATAGCAACGCCATCGGACAAAATAGAGATGCCCTTTTGGGTTTCTGAGATTTCAAATCTTTCTGAGAGCAGGCAGCCTTATCTTTCTCCCTCCGAATAACTGGTGGATTTGAACTATAGACCTTGTTGCTAATAGCTCAATGCACTACCCACTATAGCACCACAGCAATCCTATGATATGGTTTCTGAGTCTGCAAATCTTCATGAGAGCAGATAGCCTCATCTTTCTCTTGTGAAACAGCTGATGGATTTGAATTGCCAACCCTGAGATTAACAGCCCAATGCCTGACTCATAACACCATGAGGGCTCCTAAGATGATATATAGAAAGCAATAAACAAAATATTTATTAAATCTAAGTCTGAACATACTTAGTATCATATATGACTTTGTTTTCAATACCAAGACATTTTTATTTGAATTTTTTATTAAATCATTTTATTGGGGGCTTGTACATCGTTTTTCACAATACGTAAATAAACATACTATGCCAGGCACCTTCACATGTCTGCTGCTATTATCGTTCTCCAATCATCCACCTTTTCCCTTGAGCCCCTAGTATCGGCTTTTCCATCCCTTCCCCTGCTCCCTTATTCATTTGAAAAGTTATAAAACTGTAAAATAGGTGTATAATAAAAGATTAAATGGAAGGTTGTGGCATTGACTCATTTTGTTTTGCTTTTATTAGTGATCGCTAAATTCTACCTGACTGGTGAACATGATACTGTTTAGGAATGGAGAAAAGTTTGTCTCAAAAATAATATACTAAAAAAAACAACTATGATGCTCAGATTTGGATTAAAAAAATCATATACTAGGGAGGTTCAAGAATTTCATGGAAAAATTCTATTTAAAAAATTTTATTTTCCCATGAGTCTTTAGAAGCAATCCTAGAATTAGTTAGTGCTATAGATGCTGCCATTGGGTCTAATTTGGGTTAATTAACTAAAGCTTTTTCCAACTTTGAAAGTCACAATAATTCACAGCAATAAGCCATTTATCCAAGGAATGTACTCTTTGACAAAAATAAATTTTCCAGTGCAATTAATCTTACACTTTTGGTCAATACTTTGGGACAAGACTTAAAAATAAAATTGATTACATGTTTGTTTCATGCTGCAGATGGCAAGCACATATCTCATATCTCCTTACATCTTGAGTAGATGCCTGGCATCTACTGGCTGTTCAGTCCATATTTTATGAAGCCTAAGGGTATGGCACATACAAGATGGTTTTAAAATGCTTCTGGAAAAGTGAAATTAAAGATAATGGCATTCTCCCAAATATTTTTTGAATTCCCCTCATATTCCTATCTTCTTAAATAGATCTTAAGTGTAGGACCATCATGTTTAAAGAACATGACTCCACCGTATCTTTATAACTATCACAGTCATAATTCTGAAAACAACTCACAATGTAACATTTTGTGTAAATTTTGTAAAGTAGTCCCAGACATGTGATCTTTCATTCTTCCAGACTGTTTTAACTTTCTCATCTCCTCTTGTGGCCAAGAAGTAGTGACCATTGTCACATCACCTCCTTTTAGTGGCTTCTCTTTTCGAATATACTGTGAATTGGGAAACAGGGAAGATAATTTGCTAGGATGATGTGTAACATAAGATCATGTCAGCTCTTATGTAAGGGACTTTAAAAGTGCCTTAGAATAAATCCCAAGAACCGAACTGCATGGAGACCTTTGCTTGGAAATGGCTGTTGCTGTTCAGTGAAGTTGAATTGGTTGCAACCTAGGTAGCACAGAAGAACTACTCTCTAGGCGTCTATGGGAAGTAGTCATTACAGAAGCACTTGCCAGCTCTTTCTCCCTCAGAGCAGCTGAGTGAGTTCAAACGGCCAGCCTTTCAGCTAGCAGATAAATCTTTAACTATTGTACCACCAGGATTCTGTGTCTGCGTGTGATACACTTGAGTGTTTAAAAGGTGGTAGAAAAAAGGAATGAAAGGATAATGGATACATGCAAACACACACACACACACACACACACACACACACACACACACCAAGGGGTTTTCCAAAAGTTTCTGGAGCAATTCAGATATGTGTCGATTCCATTTTTTCCCCCTGAAGTTTTTGAACCCTCTCATAGAAATGTGTGTGCATGTGGATTCAAGAAGTTCATGGAAAAATCCCATTATCTTTCAATAACAATTTCCACCCCAATTTTAAACCCCTATATGTACAAGGTTTCTAAGAGTCAGAATGTACTTGATGTCAGTGAGTTATATATAGAAGGAGCCCTGGTGGCACAGTGGGTTACAGGTTGGGCTGCTAACTTCAAGGCCAGCAGTTTGAAACCACTCACCACTTCATGGGAGAAAGATGAGGCCATCTCTCCCAACCCATGGAAACCCACAGGGCAGTTTTACTTTGACTTATAGCATTGCTATGAGTTGCAATCAATTAGATGGCAGTGAGTTGAATACACACACACATATACAGATGGGCAGGCTCATGCAGGCACACTGTTTGTGGGTGGGTGTGTCAGCCACTGCTCTAGTGACACACAGAGACAAAGACCTTTCCACTAAAGGACATCATGGCAGTGGTCGGGAGACATATCAATAAGTAATAACCATAGGATGTTAGATAGTGGTAAATGCTAAGAGAAAACTAGTTGTGCAGAATATGAAAGGTCTAGGACATAGCATGGAATTTGCTGGTCACAGTAAAGAGGGGTCAGGTAAGTTGACACATCACACTTGCTGAGGCCAGCAACTGGTATCAGAACTGAGGCTGGGGGCTACAAATGCAGTTCCAGGGAGAATGTTGATCATCCCATGGGAGAAAGCAATTAAAGGAATTGTATTACACTGAGCCTGCTGCTTACCAAGGGATGCCTCTATATCTTAAAGACAGCAGAAATACTCTTCAACAGAAATACTCTTCAACCCACTCACTTTGAGGAATTCAACTTGTAGACCCTAATATCCCATTTACTGTTCCAATGTCTTAAAACTTTGCCCAACCAATTATTGAGCAGATACCTCTCATCTTCTGTCATCTCCAGTCCTATTTCCCAGGGTTTTACATAATGGTTACACTTGATCCAAAGGCCTCTTGTCTCCAGGCATTGGTGCATCATATTTTGGGGTTTCTCTTGCCTTGTGACAGCTGAGTCATCCAGCAGAGTCCAGGCTCCTGACTGGGTCTGCTCAGAGAGAAGGTCTGGGCTGGGTCTTGAGGAGAATTCAGGTTGAGAGAATCCTTCCAGGCCTCACACTGAGTGTCCAGAACCAAAAATGTTTTTGTTTTGAGTCCAGATCAGACAATCAAAACCCACTCATTTGTGCCAACTCTAAATCTCCACAATTACTTTGGGAATATTTCTTGCATATTTGAATGTTCATTTCCCATCCTGATACACTATTCCTTGAGGTTAATAAGAGGAACAAAATAACCATTTTCAGTCATTTGAACACAGGTCTAAGGTCGATGGAAAGAAAAACAATTTTTTTTTTTGGTTTTAGTGTTTTTGGAGGCATAGAATTTATGGAACCTAAGAACAATAAAGGTCATGAAGTCGAATTTTAAAAAATTCCCCTTAGTCTTGGCTAGTCTGTAAGCACTGTTCTCAGAATTCTTAAACAAAAATGAGGAACTCTAATTGTTTACAATTGGCCTGAGAACTTCTCCTGGATAATCAAGGTCAGAATTCATCTCATCCTTCTAGAAAGTTTTTATTTATGTATTTTTCTGAAAGCATTGTTAAACTCTATCTTTCCTTCTAATAGCAAATTCCAAAGCTTTTATTTTATTTTTGTGACTAGGACTGTATTAAAGTTCAAGCTGACCTAAAACATAACTTTAAGGTCAGGTTAGTTCAACTTCTAAGCATGATTTAATAGTGATTTTCATAGCAAGCCACTTTCAGATCATAATCACTATGCAAAGTGGAATAAACAGAGATGGCTGGTCAATGTGAAATTTGTAAAGGTCAAAAAGTTAAAATATTTATTCAGGGGAGCTTTTGTTTGGTGGTTCCCTTATAAGTGAGCTATGAGTTTTAAGAGTTTACACGAGCTTTTCAGATTAAATAGTCTAGAGATAACACGTTTCATCTAAGAGCCAATGGTCAGCCACTGTTAATAGGTGCTTGAGGTATTGTGTTAAGAAAGACTTGGAAACCTATCAGGGTTTAGGGAGGAATGCCGTTATGCATTAGTGATGTGCACAGTGCTTAAGGAAGGATGTGGAGGACTGTAAGACAGGAGAAGGACACGTGTGAGAGAGCGGTCTGCACACCTGTCCTTGATTTAGTCTGATCTAGTTTACCCTACACACCTGAGAGAAGAGGAATCGTAGACGCTACAGAAGTTAAGTGCTTGCCAATGGCCATACTATTCAGAGACAGGGCTAGAACTCAAGTTCAGTCGTTTGGGTTCTCCTCTTAGGTCCTTGGCAGTGTGCTGTTAACCACAAGGTCAGCAGTTCAAAGCCACCAAGCTGCTCCTTGGGAGAAAGAAGAAGCATTCTGTTCTACTGTCAAGATTTGCAGTCTTGGAAACTTACAAAGACAGTTCTCTTCGGTCCTCCAGGGCGTCTGTGAGTTGACTCAATAGCAGTGAGTTGGGGTTTTGAGTTTTTTGGATGGTGTGATTCTGACTCACGGCAACTTGACAGGGCCAAGTGGAAAGGGGTTGTCAAAGGTTTCACTCAATGCTTTCATGAGCTGAGAATGCCCAAGAGTCTTCGTTAAAAATAAGTCTCTTTCTGGTAAATCTAACAGATCTCTCTGGTAGATTTCTGATTCAGAGTAGGGTGCGGAGAAGCTCAATTTTGGAGAAAAACAACAACAACAACAACAACAACAACAACAAAAACAAAATGAAGGTGGCCATTCTCTGTTTGTGATCTCAGGTTTCCCCAGGGCATACTCTCTCCTCTGCTACTTCTCTTACTGATGAGAACTTGTTTCCCCCTCCCGTTGTGGGGCCTCTGCACCTGGCTCTACTGTGTGATGGAGCAGGGAGAGCGAGCCCCGTTCCTCAAGCAGGTGCCTTGGTCCTTTACAGGATGGCTCCACAGTGTGTTCTTCAGAGCCTCTGTAAGCATGTCCAACCACCCTCTTGGAAAGTGTCCTTTGAATATTGTTAAGAATCCAGTCTCGAATGATAGAATGGTTGCACTCAAACAATGGACTTAAAGCTCTAATTGGTAATGTGACTTTGGACACAAACTGCGTCACTCTGCGTCTCAGTCACCTCTCCTGCAGCATGACAATAGCAATGCCTATACCAGAGGCCTGTTGTCAGGGTTAATGTGAATTCAGGAAGTGTCTAAGATAGTGTCTGGTAGGATGAGTTGTTATAAGAGCCCACAATAAAACTATTTATCAAAATAAAAAATAAAGTTGTGTCTGGTATAAGAAGGTACTATGTTATTATTTGCTATAATTATTACTGTGGTTGCTTTCCCACTGTTGGAGGCTCGTAGGCAGCCAACAGTCAAACAGCTGAGACACTATAATAGGGATATCAGTCCCTTCAATTCAGGGAGAGGTCTCTCTTTCCGTGAACTAGAAAACATTTCCAGAGTATAACTGTGGCAGTCACTGATCTGTGTCAATTTCAGCACTGGGAGTGTAGGGGTGGGGTCTAGTCTGTCAATCTGGGGATAGCCAATAAGACCCCTGTATGAGCATGGCTTTCTCGGAGAATTCTGGGAAATATCGCGATATTTCCCCGATGAAGGTGAGAGACAAAACTCAGTCTCTTGGACATAGACTAGCAGAGAAGACAAGATGACAGCATGCTGATAGACCCTGAGTCCTGAAGGAGCTGGAAGAGAAGCCCCATGGACCTACCCTGATGAAACCAGACCTCTGGGACTGGAGAAGCCACATGGAAACTCCTGCTAGTGCTGAGATGCTTGGGAGGCCATAGGGAGACTCCTGCCAGCACTGAGATGTTTCTACCACCACTGGATACACAAGACTCTGCACCCACTGAACTGTGATTGTCCTGGCATCATTGTATGTGCTTTGTGAGTCTGGAGAAGATTTTATGGATTGGTATTGGACATGTGGGCTAATATTGGACTTATGGACTTGCACTGGACTGGGTTGGGATGTTTTCTCAATGTTCCATTCCTCTTGTATATAAACCTCTTCCTTAAATGCATATGTGTGTTTTTGAATTTGTTTCTCTAGTCTACCCGGACTAAGCCAATAACCAAATCAGGAGACAGGAACATGCTAACTTTGACACAAATATCAGAGAGTTGGTCAGTTCTAAAGACCCCAGAAGATACTTATCTGATGGGCAGAGAAGTCTATGCGCTGTGGAATAACTCATCCAAAAATAACCTGTCATTCACACAAGATTTAGGAATTTAAACCTTTGCCAAAGAGTTCAGTTCAGGTAGGAAGGATTTGACTTATCCATGGCTTGATCAAACAATGATTTTACAGGAGGTCTCTGAGGGTCCCTCATGTTCAATTCACAGATCTGTTGTGGGGTGTGTATTTCTCCCCTGAAGGTTATAAGGGTTTTTGTTTTTGTTGTTGTTGTTTGTTATACTGTATCAACTTTTGGAGTGATAACCACCCCTCTCAAGTTCAAAGGATAACCACCCTTTCTACTGTCACTAACACACACACATGCTCTCTCACCTTTCAGAGGCCACAGTGTACAATATATCCCCACCCCCCAGCCAATCAGAACAGACATGGCCACCATCTGCAAGCTGGATCATTTCCTTCTTTCCCTCCTAGCTTAGTACTGGGAACAGAGAGGACTGAGTTCATCTCTTGGAAGTGCACTAAAGAAGCACAGGGCAGCCATGCTTCCCACAATAAGAGACTGAGAAAGATTTGAATTATCTTGCAAAGACTTCGGTGAAAAACCCATTTGGTTACACTGCGATTGCTCTTTATTGGTGGGTTAGAAGTCAACTGACTGCATGTGACTATACTGCTCTTCTGCCTTCCTCTGTTACACTCCCCAAATTCATCTGGCATCTATTCTGGAATTAGAAAAAAAGGAGAAAGGATAATTGGGTGTTAGAGTGAAAATGTCCAGGTCCCAACTCCACACATCAATCTAACCTGGACTTTGCGAGGCTGCAGGATCTGCTTTCAGGAGCCACTGACATGGCTCTTGGTAGCAGCCATGTCTCCTCATGGCTGCTTGCAGGAAGCCTCACGGTGTCCCTGGAGCTTGGCTGCGATCTCATTTTTCTGGGCCACTCTATAGGCTACTTGAATCCTTCTGTCCCAGCAGCAGACTTCTCTCAAATAAATGATCCAAGAGTAAGTAACAGGAATGCTATGTTGTCTTTTCTGACTTAGCCTTGAAAGTCTAAAATCAAACCCAAACCAAATCCACTGCCAACGAGTCCAATTCCAATCCACAGAAACGCTCTAGGGCAGAATAGAACTGTCCCATAGATGTCCCAAGGCTGTGCATCTGTACAGGAAACTAGACTGCCATGACCACAAAACAGTTGGTAGGTTCAAGTCACAGCCTTTTGATTAGCAACCAAGTGCTTGACCACTAGACCTCCAAGGTGCTACTGGAGACAAGGGTCAGTTCTGTGAAAAAGCTACTGAAGGCCACCTCGACCAAGAAGTAAGGATCAGTGGAGGTCATTTAGTAGGCTGGCACACCCACAGAAACTCAGAGTAATTTGAGGCCCCTGAGAAAGGCTGGGGCCAGCCAGGACCTTCTGAGATGAGCCTTGGAGATGAATGAATGCTTGGTGCGCAGAGACAGCGAGAGAGCAGGGCCTTCCAGGTAGAGGGATGGTATTGCCAAAGGCACACCGAGAACCAACCAAATCCATGGCCACCGAGTCATTGCCAGCTGCTAGCACCCCTGTAAGACAGAGTGGAACTGCTCCTGAGGGTTTATGAGAATGTAAGTCTTTTGGGGAGCAGACAACCTTATCTTTCTCCTGGGGAGGAGCAGGTGGGTGCCAACCACTGAATTTGCCATGAGCAGGTCAATGCTGAACCCCCTACACAACTTTCATGATGAGTCGCTATGAGTTGAAATCAACTTGAGGGAAGTGAGAAAGAAAGAGAAAGTAGTCACAATGGGGTGTGCGGCAGAGAGGAAACCTGAAACCTGAAAGGTAGAAAGGGGGTAAGGACTTGCTGGAGAGCTGGAACCCTGCTCTGAATGGATGGAGCACCACTTACCCTAGTTACGACCCCAGTTGCCCAGAAGAACCGTTATCTTTCTCAGTACTTTAAATAAAATCATTTTCTTTAATGTGCTTCTTATAAAACTCAAATATTGATTGAATAGTGTATGGCATAAAAAGAACAACCGTCCCATCCCACTACCTAACTCCTCAGCAGACATAAGTGTAAGTTAACAGAGTCAGAGGCTGAGAAGGCTTTGCTAGAGGACACAGCCCCCTGGGTTTGAGGGCCGTATTTACAGAGTATAGTAATTTTCTCAAGCAGCATAACCAGAGAATTAAAGGGGGTCACACATTCCGGAAAATCATAAAGACCACGAAGAATACCACTATTTGTTCCAACTACAGAGGAGAGTGACTCATTTGCACTGTCTGAAGACCTTGGTCAGATCCATTCTTTATCATGGAATGGCAAAGCACTAGGCACCGTTGGGAAGTCAGACCTCAGCTTGCATCTCAGTCCGACAGTTGGCTCTGGCCTTCATCTTTCTGCATCTCAGATGCCTCCTCCGTTCAACAGACATTGAGCAGCTTTTGTGAGCCAGATCTCCTGGTAGGCACACAGGATTCTGGGTCATCAGAAAAGACCCAGTCCATGCCCTCATGAATGGAGGAAACAGACCCTGAGACAAAAGTAGCAGTTAAATGACAACCTGAGGGACTGTCTAGCATGGGAAACCAAGACCCTGGAAGAAGGTCAAACCCCGGTCCTTTTCCAGTCAATCAAATGTCACCTTTGAGCAAGTTATTTTCATCCATAAAATGGGGATGATATAAACTTTGATCTCCACAGGGTTGTGATAAAAATTCAATCTTGAAAATCTTTAGAACCATGTTGGCACACAGTGTTGGCTAATGATTATCATCAGATGGAGCGAATGCTTTGAAGAGAAGACATATAATCCAATAGCGATATAATACCTGGCATTGCCATATAGGAAGTTTATGGAAGGTTTCCCATGCCAGTTATTAAATTAGCTTATCTTTGTTCAAAGCCGACCTTTCGGTAATTTGGTTTTGTGATAGTGGAGTGGCAACACGACAAAACACATTTGAGTTTTTCTAATAGCCCAAATGTCCAGTTGTGTCAGGAGGGTACTGCAGATGGGGACCACGAGGCTGGAGGGGAGAGTCAAGGGCCCTGCTTCCTCCTGTCTCTCTCCTGAGTGCGTTCTGTGGGTTTTCGATGCCCATGCGCGGGTGCAGGACACACTACTTCACCTGGGCGGCAGCAGTTCCTCCTGGAGCTGTTCCTCCTCGCCGACCAGGTGTGAGAGCCCCGGGTGGCAGCGATGGGCTCAAACCTCGGAACCCTTGTGAGGATGGCACCGGGCGTGGCAGCGTTTCATCCTGTGGCCCATGTGGTCGCTCTGAGTTGGGATTGACTTGGCGACCCCTCCCCAACCACAGCCACCTTCCACTGCTTTCAGGAGGACCGGGGCTGGATTCCTGACAGCTTGTATGTCGTTGCTGAGTTTCAATCTTGGAAAGGCAGCTTTTCAAACTGTGAACGCCACCCTGCCCACCCTGTCTCTCAATATTAAGTCTATTATTTCTCCAGTCTTGCTTTGCCCAAGACCACAGATATAATTTTTCAGTTAGGCATACAGTGAAATTACCCAGGTCCTGGGATCCGTGCGCACAGCCATTTGGCAGGCATATTCCTGGCAACTGTTCTGCTGACTTGTGAATTGGGCCCCGCCGCTCTCCGGCCTTCGCGGGATCCAGTATCAACCGCAAAACCATCCCCTCAAGACCCAGGGACTCCTCTTGCGGCTCCTCCTGCGAGGCTCCTTTCCCTGCCGAGCTGCGGGCCGCTGGCTGTAGGAAGAGCATGTACCTGGGCTGAAGGGAGAGGAGAGGAGGCAGATGTTGGGGTGCGGGGTGAGGCCGAGGTCTCTCCGGGGACTTAAGGCGTTGGTTACACAGAGCATAAACACATTCCTGCCTTCAGACATGAAAGCAGGATGGCTTCTGGAACGAATTAACAAGAAAATAGCACCCTTTCCAGGAATGGCCGTGCCTCCAGCTAACGTTCCCTAACCACCCGCTCCACATCCAGTCCCCACATACCAGGCCCCGAGAAAGAACCGTGGGAGCCTGCAAAGAGTAACAACAGATCCCAGAGCAGGGGGAAGACTGATTAGGCATCTTCTGACTCTGAGGGAGATTAGGGATTTAAATGGACCGCACACTCCCCAACAAGATATGTCAAAGTCATAACCTTGCAATGGTGAAGGGGACCTTGTTTGGAGAGACACCAAAACAAAAAACAAATAAAAACCAAACACCCTCACTGCCGTCAAGCACATTCTGACATATTGCAACCCTATAGGACAGGGGAGAAGTGGTCCAGTGGGTTTCAAGGTTTCCAAGACTGTGATTCTTTTTTTGGAGGGGGGCGGGGGGCATCACTGCTTCTGGTGGTCGTGGCACCACCCAGTGCTGCTCCTGAGAGCCACTGTGGGATTTGAACTGCCAAGCCCGCGGGCTGCAGTCCCGCACTCAACCACTTACACTACACTTACACTCAGCCCAAGACTGTGATTCTTTATGGGAGTCGATAGCCCCATCTTTCTCCCATAAACCGGTTTTGAACTGCTAACCAGGAAACAGGGTTATTATTTTTGTTCTTGTACAAGATGTTCTTAGTGAACAGTCATATTTGAGCACATGAGACCCTAATCCTAATCCCTCTGAGTAACGCCTTATAAGCACAGGATTGGAAATGGCATCATATAGTAAAGACTGCGTGCCTGTCTTCAGTGCTGGCGAGCATCAAAGGTGCAGCAGACCCAGAGAGACACATGGAACAGCTCCCCACTCGCCTTCTCTATGAGCCCTCAGAAGCAGTTTACGTGGCTAATAACTCGAACTTGAACTTCTGGCCTCCAGCACGTGGAAAACCTGACATGTTGTTCTTGAAAGCCCCTCATATTGTAGTACTCCCCTATGGTAGCCCGAGGACACTAAGATGATGCATAAGAAAGGCGAGGGCACACATAGTTATATGGGGGACTATTACTCCAAAGGCTGCCAGTTCAAACCCACCCTCAGGCACCACAGTCAGAAGTGAGGCTTGGCGATTGGCTCCAGAAAGGTCAGTCTCAAAAACCCCATGACACTTCACTGACAGGGGATCTCTGAATTCATGGTGGCCATCCCAAGCCAGAATCCAGTCAACAGGAGCTACAAGTAACAACGTCTAATGAACCAGCAGCATTCCCTGTGCAGGGGAGATGATCGACATGTTCAGCTGTTACAAGTGCGAGGTTCCAGTCCCCTGGGAAGTGCCTCTGGACAAAGGTTGGTGGTCTACTTCTGAAAGCTTGGGTATTACAAACCCTACAGACACAGTCTGCCATCCTCCTACCTCCATCTCAACACACACACACACACACACACACACACACAGTGTCCTGAGTTGGCACTACGCACTCGAGAGCCATCAGACCAGTGGCTGCCACAGGGATGTCACGGGTTGTTGCCGTGCACTCTGGCTCAGCTCCTGCCGCCATCGCCAGCTTCCCCTCCAATATGCCCTGGCCACGGCAGCCCCTTCTGGAGCCTGCCCCAGAGCAGCTGATGTTTGAGCAGCTCCACTCCTGCTAGCTGTATCCATCCTTCCTTAGCAAGGACTTTCAAGGTTATCTGCACATTCCAGTCATGTGGGAGTTTTCCAAAAAACTGATGCCCAGGCCATACTGCATGTGAATTTTTTTTCCAGAATCTGCGAAAGTGGCATCAGTCGCTAGTGTTTTTTTTGTCAATTCCTCAGGTGAGGATCCAGTGCAGCCAAAGTGGAGAACCAGTACCTTAAGGTGGGTCTGCCCCAGCCTGGGACTTGGTTGATTATGGAGGCTACCCTTGACCCAACAATTCAGTCCCGTCTGAGAGTGTTTGATAAGATTTCCATTCTGCTTGCCTAACTAGGATCCCTTATCTTAGGGAATAAATCAGGTCATCATCAGTTCGGGCATGAAAACACCGACTTTGGATTAAGGCAGGCCAGTGTGGACCATGACTACATTATGGTGCCTCTGAACCTTAGTTTCACAGTTCCCCCGCTTACACACACACACACACACACACACACACAGAAAGCTCTTTAATGAGGAGAGAAACCTCTAGCTCTGGCCAATGTAGGCTAGAGAAGGGGACTGTGATGATCATCTGACTATGCACAGGGCCAGGGCACCTCTCTCCCTTTCTGTCTTACATGAACACCCTCGGTTAGACGGTCTCTGCAAAGAAAGCCCACAGGCCACCCTGCCCCATGTGCTGTAAAGGCTGACGAGATGGAGACTTCAAGGGGCCTGATTTGGTGGGGGGGTGTCTTTGGAGGAAAGAAAACACAGGCCTGGAAACTGGAGTCCCACCATCTTTCTCACAGGGTCATGAGAACCTCTAGCATCTTGAGTTCATGTCCCTGAACTTGTATTCCTTTGTCATAACATTTAGAACAGCTAGACTCTTCCCAGAGGCAGGGCTTAGTCTGTGGGGTTTCAAAACATACTTGGAAAGCAAGATGCATGGTTTTAATTCATTTATTTATTTTCTTTTTTGAAATCATGATAAAAATACATACCATAAAAATCAGCCGGTGGCCTTTTAGTCACCATGTTGTACCACCATCATCACTGTTTATTTTCAAAACGTTGTTTTCTTAATCAGCCTTTGACTTTAGAAGACAGTTTTCAAAAACTGAAGGGCAGCTTCCTTTAGCTGAGTGAAAAAAGGTAGGCCAAATGTCATAGCTTTGAATAAGGCTTTCCTCTCCCCTTGTGGGTAAAGGACATCAGATTTCCTGTTACCTCCATATGTGTCAGAGAAGAACTGAAATCACGCAACCCCCCCCCCCGCCCCCCGCCACCAATGAGATCCAGAGGGTTTCTGAGACTGTCAATCTTGACAAGGGCAGGCAGTTTCCTCTTTCTCACACAGAGTGACTGGTGCATTTGAACTTAAGGTTTTCTATGGTGATTTTTGCTTGTTTGTTCGATTTTTCTGGGCAACTTTTGACTCACTTCTGGGCAGACTTGAACCTCTGACCTTTGCATTAGTAGCTAAGTGAGTTAATGCACCACCCAGGAACTCATTCTGTAACTCCTACTAGTATTATTGGTAATGACTTCATCACTTGCATTTAGGCAATCTATCAAGATGAATCCACTTAAGGTTTCCTCTCTGATGGGGGAGGGTGGAAAGGTGTGTGTGTGTGTGTGTGTGTGTGTGTGTGTGTGTGTGTGTGTGTGTTGGATTAAAGTCAGTTCTTACTACCCTGTTAAGCTCTAGTACCTTGATATTTGCTTCCAGGGACCGAATATAGCCTGTCCTTGAGGGTTTAAAAAAAGCAATCGTTCCTACTGAGTAAGGTGGCTTGCAGAGATTACCTTGCCGGCAGGTGCCACAAGGTCAGCAGTTTGAAATCACCAGTCGCCCAGCAGGCGAAAGACGAGGCTTTCTGTGCTCATTAAGAGCTACAGTCTCGGAAAACCACAGGGGAAGTTTTAACCCCTCATCCCTGTAAGACTGCGATGAGTCGGACTCCACGCGATGGCAGTGAGTTTGTCTCCGGGATTTGGGTTTGGGGTAGTGAAACATTGGGATCAAGGATGACCATGGAGCATGATCTCATTTTGAAGAGCTGGGGTTTCATGGAGCTACCTGGCGGCTGACAAAGAGGCAGCGAGAGGCACACAGACAGTGGAAACTGCCTAAGTAGAATGCCTGCAGGGTTCCTGGTTTTCAAGTCCCAGAACAAGAGAAACTTCAGAGGTTCCGCAAACAATGATTCCCTTGCCACCAACAATAAAGATCTAAAGTCCCCGACTCTTTTCATTGCTTTTATCTATGTACAGAGTTTCCTGACAAGAGTTCTTCTGAAGGAGAGAAATCAAGGCCAGGTGGTGACACACGGACAACAGGTTGGAGTCACCTTGACTCACCTCTGTTATCAATAAAGAAACAAGAGGAGCAGCAGAAGTATGGATTTCTGATCACGAGGCTTACAGGGAAACTTGCCTGAATCATTTTGCCTGCTCATCCTCGAGAGAACTCCCAGTGGTCTGAGTCTGGTGCCTGAGTGGGGTTTGTCTCTAGTGACTCTGTGTCCGTCATAATGCTATGGGATGGGTTGTCTTTGGAGAACAGCAAAGGGTTCTTTTCCTGCCTTTTTTTTTTTTTTGCTACAAAGAGACAAAGCTTAAGCAAAGAGTTGGTGATTTCCACACCGAATGACTTCCAAGACCAAAAACAACATTACGATTTTAGGTTAAAAACAACAACAAGAAAAGCAACCTCCAGCAGTGTTTGCCTCAAACCTGTCCAAAAGCCAAGAGAAATGCAACCCGCTGAAGCAGAGTTGATTAAACTGGTCTGTGGTCTGGAGAAAACTTGTCTCTTGCCATCTTGCAAGGCCACCCTCCAGCACCCCACCCCCTCCCCGGTGTTCTTCCTTCGATCATCTGGGTAACATATTCGAGTGACATATTACCCCGAGTCAAGAGGTGGAAAAGCCAAGGTGGATGCCTGTGCAGTTCTGCCTTGCGTTGGCAGACCACAGGGAGATGGTGGACGTGTGGGGGGCAGCCTCCGTCCCAGGGAGCTGGCAGGATGCCAGGAGGAGCATGCATGGGGATGGCACTGGAAAGCAAGGACTGGCGAATCCCAGACGAGGCCAGATCAAGGCTTGGGGCTCTGGGAAGCAACAGGCTCCTAGCAAGAGCTGGTTGGGAAGAAAGAAGAATGAGCTGAGTTGCAGGTGCTGATTAGAACCGAAGGCTCACTAAGCAGCCAGAACAGGTGGTCCGGCAGCGTCCTGGTGGCACGGTGGTTACGCATTAGGCTGCTACGGCAAGATCCGTAGTTCGAGCCCACCAGCCGCCACTCCTCGGAAGAAAAAGGAGACTTTCTAGTCCTGGGAAGAGTGACAGTCTCAGGGCACACAGGGCAGTTCTACCCTGTGCAATAGCGCCTCTCCAAGTCGAAATGGGCAGGGAGGTTGGTGTTTTGGAAGGCGCCCAGGAGGTGCAATGGTTACATGTTCAGCTCTGAACAAGAACTGGTTGGCCGTGTGGACTCAATATGTGTGGGAGAGACCTGTTTCCATAAATGTCACAGTCCGGGACACCCCCTGGGCAGTTTCACTGGGGAAGACGGGGTGCTGAGGAGCTGGAATGGAGTCACCCGCATCCAATGTAGCACTTGACTGCCTTCTGAGATGACGGGGCCCGCTGCTTGCTGTGACCATGGAATAGATAAAGGAGGGCCTGAAGGCAGTGTTCTCACTCGAAGGGCACTCCACCTCTGGAGCTGCAGCTAATTTGCGGGCGATGAATAAGCATGACAGAGACAGCCAGCAGGAGGATAGGGAAGTGAGCAAGTGAACTGTGAACAATGAGGTGGTTTAGTGGGTCTCAAAGCAAATGCCTGATCAGAATCACTGTAAAAACTAAAAATAAAAAATACCCTTAGTCCTACCCTCCACCTAATACATCAAATGACATTTTTATACCAAAGCTCCTCGGGTAATTCTGATGCATCAGGACCAAGTGAAACCAGAGCTGCTATCCTGGAGTGAATTCTGAGTCAGAGCAGCTCCCTGTGTGCTGGAGGGAAACAGCTCTCTGGGCTTTTCAGGAGCTGATTTCTTGGAAGGAGATCACCAGGCCTTTCAGGCCTTTCTTCCAAGGTGCTGCTGCGTGGACTCAAACCACCAACCCTATAATTAGCAGCCAGGCACTTAGCTCTCTGTGCCGCCCAGGGGCTCCTTACACACCTGGAGCCACCGGCACAATAAATACAATCTGAGAGAAAGAGAGAGAGAGAGAGAGAGAGAGAGAGAGAGAGAGAGAGAGAGAGAGAGAGATCAAAATAATAAGGGATGAGAACAGGCCCTGCACCTCGGACAGCTGCTCTGTGCTGCATACTCCCTGAAAGGAGCAAGGAGTGTCAGTGAGCTCCCATTTCGTCCTTCTTACAGAGGCGTGTGGATGAAGAGACTGGGGCTCAACCAGGTTACGGGTCTTTCAGCGGAGGTAGGCTCAACCCCCAAAGTCACGGTGGCAATGGTATAGGCGCCTCAAAGCTGGCCTGCTGAAGAGATGTGGCAACAAAATATGCCATCTGGGCAGAGGAAGAGACTGACCTAGAGAGCATTTTCATCCTAACCTGTCACTTTCCTACAGAAGTGACATCCTGTCTCTCAGAACAAGAAACTGCCTGCGTGGAGCTAATCTATGGAGATGGGCATCCCACCAAATGCACTGCCATCATGGCAATGCTGCCTCGCGTAGCGAGTGCTCCATGGAGACTCCTCGGGAGTGCAAAGTCCTGTCTTTCCCAAAAAGCTGCTGGTGGCTCCAAATGCAGACCATGTGGATTGCAGCCCATCACACCACCCCAACACCCCCAGAGCCCCAGGGTTCCTGAAATGAGCAGAGACCAGGCCTTCTTCCATCCTGACTTTACTGCTTTCGCTCTGGTTTCCCGTCTCCATATCTGCAAAGTGGAGGCGCTGCCCAGGGTCCCATCCTGGTGTTCCCATCCAGCCTAGCATTCACCCGCTCCCCAGCCATGCACAGAAGAGCTGGCAGATTAGTGACAGCTTGCAGGTGGCACTGTGGGGGAGAGAGCAGAGGCGCTCAAAGGGGCAGAACTCAGGAACCTGGGGAGGGTAAAGGGGGGGTGAGGGGTGGCCAGGCAGGGCATCATCTAGGGTGCAGAGCAGTCACAGGGAGTCGTCTTGTACGCATTCATCGTTCTGCAGAAGCCCCACCCCTGGAGCAGGGCTGCCTTAACGGGAAGTGTGCCTTAACGGGAAGCGTACAGGGAGATGTGGGCTTTTCCATCTCAGTCCACATTCTTCCGCTCACCCATGAGTCAGTCCCCACAGCTGAAGGGCAGTGCCTCATCACTCTTTTTCCAAGCACCCACAAAGCCCAGTCACCAAGGAGGCAGGGTTGGGATGTTGAGGGCTCCCACAGAAAATGTTTGTGGGTCTCCAAAAGCCACTTTGGAATGACCACCAAGCCACCACTAATCAGCGTGTGGCTTGCCTGAGGGTCCAGTTTCATATTCTTTGGCCACCAAGGCCCTTCTCCACATGGTAGCATGCCCTCATATGGACAGTCACCGGCAGCTTGTTGACACATAAGAAAGATGGAGGGACCTGACCATGGACAGGAACACAGACCACAGCCACACTCATAAGACACATTCAGGATGATCAGAGCCAAGCAGTGAGGCTGTGGCCCACCTTGGGAACTTGGGACTTGAGGCTCAGAGAAGGTATGGGATTGGTTCATCTCCACGGGCAGAGTTGACAAGGGGTCACTGGCTCTCCTAAACTGTTTCTCCGGAAACAGTCCATTAATTCTGCCCGCCCCAGGGACCACTCTAAAGGCATGCCTTGCTTTCCGTTCCAACCAGCAGCCGTCTTGGGCCCGAGGAAGCGAAGGGTGAGATAGAGGAGGAGCGGGAAGGGAGGTGGAAGGAGTGGGAAGCCAGAGAGAGAGGTCCAGGTCACTGTCTATTGGCTCAGTCTGAAGTGGGGCCCCTGGCTTGACACCTTCGAGTAAATCTGGGCAGTTGAGGGCTCAAGGACTTCATGCCACGGTGATGTGCTTCTGAGATGGGTCTGTCTTCCTCTCTCTCTCTCAATCATCCATCGATCCTCACAGCAGGGTCCCCTGGAAGAGCCTCTTCAACCCAGACACACCACAACACACACACACACACACACACACCCTTTCCTTGGCTTATCATCTGATCCTGTGCTTCCCGGTCTCTCAGGAAAGTTGTGGCCTTTGGTTTGCAATAAAGGATCACACTTGAGAAAGAAATCTATCCGGAACCACAAAGAATGGTGCTGACCCAGGGCCTGGTCTGCCCTGTGGGAAGGGGGGGAGGCAGCCAGGGAGCCCATTCACATGCTGGGAAATGGGTCGGGGACCCTCTTTTATTATCGTTATTCTGCAGAAAAAGAGCCTAGATAACAGCTCATTTGTCCATTGTTTTCTCTCTGGGAAACCTTGGGCAAGTCCCTTTGAACACAATCCCTGGCTGGTTCTCCCAGGACAGTCCCTGGAGGAGAGACTGAAACTTGCAGTGGAAATAAGAAACAATAAAACAATTTTGATAGAATTATCCATTTTTGTCGGACTTGTTACCATGGTGGGTGGGTGGGGGGGAGATTTTAGGTGGCAATCCTTGGTGAAGGGTGAAATGATAGCTTTCCTGCACTTTAGGCACCACTAGGCATTGCAAAAAATAAAAAAATTCGGACCCAGATTTGGATCTAGTGGGAAGCTTTTAGCTGCCAGGTCAGTGGATTAAACCCAGGAGCAAGAGACAGATAAAGCTGTCAGCTCCCACAAAGATTTACAGCTGCAGGAATCCCAGGGAGCAGTTCTCCTCTGCCATGTGGGGGCGCCGTGAGGACTCTGCCACGTGTCCATCGGTTGGCCTTGGCTTGTGTGCTGCTGTCATGCTGTAAGCCTTTCTGGCATTGATCCAATGGCCATGGGTCTTGGGGTTGTGGGACGGAGCCTGAGAACTTGCAGGCAACCTTACACTCACCCCAATGACCCCTCAATGACCTCCAAACTGGGAGAGCCGGGCAACTGACAGCCTTTCACTCCTTCCTCCTCATGACCATCATGCCAAGGGTCACTCCCAGGTTGAGGGATTTTCAGATTACAAAGAACTGATTATGACTATTATCCAAATTTATTGACAAACCACTCATGCCAAAGATGAAGAAATTAGACATATTTGCCAAGACAGCCCATAATTGATAAACACACAATCAGGATGCATAGAGAGTTGCTGGTGGGATGTCATTTGCTCAGAACAATTCAGGTGATGTAATGTGCCCATCTTGCCAGCATACTCAGAGCGAGTGACTGGTACAAGCTAGTTAGTAGCAGGCTCACTTGGAACTCTGGACTGCTGCTTTGACGCTGTCCATTGCCACTTCTCACAGGTGTCCTGGGGAGGCAAGACACTTGATCCAGACAGTCTCAGGCAGAGTTGGCAGAATTGGCTTTTCAGTCCTTCCAGGTCACAGAGAGAAAACCCAGAGGTACAGATGCTGGGGGCTTGAAGGAAGAAGGCAGTTAGTTCCATGTAGTGGTCTTGAGTGTTTGGGAGCAGAGTGGGGGGTTCTAGTGGAGACCCTCTGTATGATTTAAGGGATGCCTCTGCCATCCTCTGTGCCTCACTTGATCTGACTGACTTTTGAACTGTAAAATAGGACTAATGATTTGCTTCTTAGGACTTTTATGAGGTGTCAAATGAGCTAATGATTGTGAAGTGCTTTCTGGAAGAGAGTCGGTTGAGTGCCATCAAGTGGACTCTGACTCCTAACCATCTTATAAGACAGGGTAGAGCTGCCCCCTCGGTGTTCTTGGTTGTAATCTTGACAGAAGCAGAAGGTCAGGGCGGATATGAACCATTAACCTCTCAGGTAGCAGTGGTGACCGAACCACTATGTTACCAAAGCTCAAACCGGGATGCTGTAAAGAGTGGGGTTGGGGCCACAGCCTGGACAGGAGAGCAGTGGCTGAGCACTGCTGATCATTGCAGCCTGTGTGGTTCAGAAGAAGAGAAGTCCAGGCAAAAGGGCAGAGTGACCATCCCACTCCCCACCCCCTTCCCCACGGCATGCCAGGAGAGTCATGATACCCTGCAGAATGCTGGGTGCCATCGACTCCGGCAGCAGTGTTGTGGGGTTGTCCAGCGTGATAACCTCTGAGGAACTTCACCCTTCTGCACAGTGGGGAACGGAGAAGCAGGGAGAATAAAGTGGAACATGAGCAGACTGTGGAATCAGAGCCATCTTTGAGCTCAGATTTTTCTGTGGCCATGAGTGATCTTGGACAAGTTATTAATTTCATAGGACCTCTGTTTCTTAATCTGATTTAATAAAGAAGTGATCTTTGTAGCTTGAATGAGCATTGTGGAGAATAATGAGAAAGGTATGTCTAGGCATCATAAGACTGTTTGTTTTGTTTTTAACTCAGAGGTTTGCTTATAATTCCACCAGCACCACCTGTCACCATAGCACTGATTCCATCATGATGATAACACAGGAGAACTGTGCTTATGTTGGGGAAGGTGGTTGCCAGGTCTTTTTTTCAAAGTGCCTCTGGTGAATCTGAGCTCTCAGCTGTTTGATTAGCAGTTGAGTGTGTTAACTAGTTGCTTCGCCAGAGACTGATCTTTTAACTAGTTAATAGCAGAGTGGCACCTAATACCTAGGCTTTTAGGTATTGCAGGTCCACAGGACTTACTTCTAGAGAGAAAGTGATAAGCTGAAGATCTGGACAGAGACAAGGAAGCATGACAACTGATTGTGATGATGTATGTACAACCCATTTTATTGGCAGTTTAACTGTGGAGGTGTATATATGAATATGAAATCAAGAAAACTACTGAAACCAAACTTGACCTATGGTTACCATGGGTGGTTATCATGGGTGGAGGAGGAAGAATTTTTGCTTAGGGGCCATTGAGCTGATTTTCATGATGGTAGAACAATTTGGAGAAGGATAACAATAGTGCTTGTATAACACAAAGAGTATAACAATGACAGTGAATTATACAGCTAGAAATCATTGAATTGGTGAGTGTTTGGTTGTATATATTTTGCCAGTATTGAAAAAA
>PVJH01017918.1:0-46555 GCA_004026705.1 Nesogale talazaci
GAATTCAGCTTGAGTCTCTCACAGCTCCATCAATGTATTGTTGTAACCATTGTTGGATATTCTTCAGTAAAATTTTTCTTGCATGTGATATTAATGATAATTTTTTCTGTAATCTGAGCATTCTGTTTGAGCACTTTTCTTTGGAGTGTATATGTATAGATTTCTTCTAGTCAGTTGGCTAAGTAGCTGCCTTACAAATTTCCTGGCTTAGACAGGTATTTCCAGTGCTTCATCAGCTTGCTGAAACATCTCAAATTATATTCCATCAATTCTCAGAGCCTTGTTAATGGTTAATGCTTTCAGAATAGCTTGAATTTCTTCCTTCAGTATTACTGGTTATTGTTCACATGCTATTTCCTTACATATTTGATTATCAACGAGTTATTTTTGGCACAGTATCTCTGTGTATTTTCTTTCTATAATTCCTGCATCATTCAATGTTCTGCGCATGGAATCTTTCAAGATTGCAACTCAAGATTTGATTGAATTCTTTTCTTGAGCTTTTTCAGTTTAAGATATGCTGAGAAGGAAGCCCTGGTGGTTTTGTGCTAAGCTGCTAACTGCAAGATATGCTGAAAAGGTTCTACTTTTCTGGTTTTCTAACTCTAGGTCTTTGCAAATATTATTATAAGATTTTACTTTGTCTCTCAAGCTGCCTTTTAAAATTTACTTCAAATAGTGACCTCAATCTGGGATTAGGGCACTAACCAACCCGTGGGGAGGTCATTGTTTATATATTCACAGGAAAGAGAGAGCAAGAGTAGACCTCATTTCTGGTTCACCAATCTTCAAGGGCAATGCTCCTGATCAAAGGAGCGGGTTCTCAGGAGATAGAGAAGTGCAGGTATAGTCTCAACTCAGAGCATGGTGCGCTCCTAGAGGACATCGTTGTAGAGGACAACTCTGAAAATATAGTTTGGGGAGAGGGACTGGTCTGACCTGTCCACATTGGAGTGCAACAAACCAGTGATGGAAGTGAAGCCACGGAGTCCCTGTGGAATACTGATTGCAGACTTTTGACTCAGGGGACTGCAATTGGCACCCCATTGGACTTGGTTGGAGGTTACTCACAATGGATCCACATGGAAAGTCAAAGACATAACTGGGGTGGGAGGATGCTTCACCCCTAACTGCAAGAATAGCAATGTGGAGTTAGGATTCTAGCCTTTCAGAAATGAATGCTGCCCTATGGCATGATGTGTCTTAAACTGGTGAATATTTCTTTTCTTTTAACTTTTTATTTTATCATTATTATTTATTTTCTTGGAATTTATCTATACAAGATAGGCAGGATGGGCAAGCTTATGAAGACAGTAGCAGGACCAATTATTCCTGGGGGTCCTGAAAGGGTAGGAGGGAGTGAAAAGGTGAGCAGGGAGTCAATAATCACAACTATAGGGGAATAATAAATTTTCTAAAAAAAATCCATCAGATGTGTATAGCTTTTCTGCTTGTGTGTTATTGATCAAATTGTGTCTGAGAAAATTGCTGAGAGATGAAAGATAGGCAAACATAATAGTGGAGCAAGAGGGGGAAATAGTCATTACATATGTGTACATTTGTGTATATATATGTGTATGTGTATATGTATATATTTTGAGATGGACTTTGTGCCTCTACTTAAATCTTACCTCAGTACAAGGTTCTAAAAATGTGGCATTGTACTCACCTAATAATGTCTACCCAACTTCCTGACACAAAATGGTTGAATGAGCAAATATGGGAAAGAAAACTCAAGCAAAATATAACATCTGAGGTCTTAAAGGCTTGTAATTAAACAAGTGGCCATCTAGCATGGGTGCAACAAAGCCCGCACGAAAGAAGCAAACCAACTTGTAGAATCATGAGGTGTTGACTGAAAGAACAAAGCACATGCAACCAAAGCAATATGAATAGAGTGGATATATTGGATCACAAGCAAGAACTTTATACGGCCTCTCTTAGGGCCACACACAACAGAGGACAAACATAGGATGCGGCATGGCACCAATGAACCATGTAACTATAATATAGGTCTTTAAGAGTTTCTCTCCTTATGTGATATTCCCCATCAATCATGTTAGATTTGCACATGTCCATTTGTTTATTTAAGATCGCTCTGTACATGGTAGTCAGGATAGACTACACCTCAGAGACAATGACAGGAGCAATGGTTTCCTGAGGCTGTGGGAAGTGAGTGGGGCTGGGGAGAGGAGACGGAGAAAAATAAAAATAAATAAAACTTCCTTTCAGCTTTTGACTTCATCATTTTTTCGATTTGCCTTAGCTCCCCAAGATTAAAATCTAGTTTCAGCATCTCTTCTAACATCCATTTTTATCTTTTCCTTCTAGCCCGGCTTTTCAATGGCCTTTTGATTTTTTTTATGTGTCATGTCCGTGATGTCACCCCACAGCTCTTAGGTCGCCTGTCCTTAGTGTCCAATGCAGCATATATGTTCTTGAAATATTCCTAAAATTCAGATGAGATAAATTCAAGGTCATATTTTGGTTCTACAGACTTGTTTCAATTTTCATAAGCTTCAACCTGATTCTATATTGAGCCCTCGATAGCCTGGTCCTCAGTTAGCATCTTTTCTGCTTTTGCTGCTGATATTTAGCTACTCCTTTGTCTATTCCCACAGATGTAGTCAAGATTCCATGTGTATTATTTTGCTCTATGAACAAGTCAGTGGTTCATGCAAAATCTTTTCATACTATCCCCAGCGTGTTTCTGTCACCAAGGCCATATTTCCCAATTACTGGTCCTTTATCTTTCTTGCCTACTTTGGCATTCCAAACATCAATATTATCATTGCATCGTGATGTTATGCTTGATCAATTTCAGAATGAAATCTTTGGTAGAATTCTTCAATTTATTCACCCCTCACTTTTATGGTTGACGTATAAATTTGAATAATAATGATATTGATTGGATTTACCTTAATGCAGATAAATAGAATCCCATCACAGACAGCATTGTATTTCAATTAGGTCTTGAAATTTCTTCCTGAAGATCAATGTAACATCACTCCTTTTGATTGTTTCATTTCCAGGAGACCAAATCATATGCTTCTCTGATTAAAAATGGCCACTTCTAGTCCATTTCAGCTCACTAATGCCTATGATGTAGATTTTAATGTATTCCATTTCATTTTTCACAACTTTAATATTCCTAGGTTCAAAACTCATATATTCCAAATTTATTATTAATTGATGCTGTTTCTTCTCATTTTGAGTCATGCCCCATGAGCAAATTAAGTTCTACAAGGCTGTACTATATCCATGGCATCACGGTCAACTCCACATGGAGAAGACAGCTCTTCCTCTGTCATATTTTGAGTGCCTTCTGACCTGAGGGGCTCATATTATGGGAGTATCTCCGACAATGTTCTGCTTCTTTTAATGAGATTTTCCATATCTGGCAATGTCTCATTTCTGTCCATAAACTTGTCTGTGGCTAATTCCTCAGAAATGACCAGACTATTCCTTATTTATTGTCTATTCTTAGTTTAGAAGCCCTACTGAACCCTGTTTACTGCAGGTGACCCCACTGACATTTGAAATATGGCATAATGTCCAGTATCACATGAAGCTCCTGAAAATACACAAACCAAACTTAACCAAACATATTGCCATCAAGTTGACTCTGAGTTATAGTAACCCTATAGGAAGAGGTAGAGCTGTCTCGATGAGTTTCTAACACTATGATTCATTATGGGAGAGTGACTGGTGGTTTCAAGTGCTGACATTGGGGTAGCAGCCCAACATGTAACCACTACGCTACCTTTGGAGCAAGTAGGTGTGTTCAATTTACTCATATTTTAGCATCAACTTAGAATTTCACTCTTTTGCCATAAGGTTTCCTTGTATATTTTTAATACCTATTCTTTACCTGACTGTCCCCAAACGATGATACTTCTGAAATATACAATTAAGGTCTCTGTCTACTAAACAATGCAATTGGTCCAGTCAATTAATTCATGGATGGGAAATGACTTTTAAAACTTTTTCCCATATAACTCATAGCAGAAAAGATTATCTCTTTAAAAAGTCCCACTTTTATTTTCCCAGTGTTTATTTTTTCTGAAGCATTGAGTAAATTTTGAACTTATAATTTATTATCTTAATGCTTTCTCTGAGAACTCTCAGATCCTTTTAAGGGAATTATCTATTTTTCAAGTATTGCCTCTCTTTTCAGATAGTGGTTAATTTAACATATGTCACACCAAAACCCAGGGAAGAAGTAGGAGAGACACTTTTAATATATAGTCTTCACTAGCATATGCTTCCTTGCATGCATGTTTTTAGAAATGGTTGCTGTCGCTGCATAGTTCAGAGCAGAACTCTGGAATCTATATAACCTGAATGCCTGGCAGAATACCCAAACCCAGATTTTGCTGACAGTCCTACCCACAGTCTGAAGTCTTATATATGAGTACTTCTATCCCCTCAACCTCTTTTCATACCTCTGATGAGGCCCCTGTAACCATATTTACCACTGTCTGTTAGGAAACAATGCCTTTTAATTTTTTCACCCTATGTAATTGTTTTCAGGGAAAGGGAAACTAAATATACTGAATAGGAAAAGAAAATCAAACAATTCTAAAGCGGCTTTAATTTAGCTTCCTCTTTTTCTCCTGAGCTAGCACTAATACTTATATCATCCACTAATATTTTTATTTGAGGAGAGTTAGTCAATTAGAGCTCGATCCACTGCTTTACTTTAAAAATGATCTCTCACACCAAGGGACAAAATCATATTGTGGGTTTGCAATTCAGAATTGGTTTTGTTGATGTCTGCTGCCATATTCCTGACTGATATTGATGTATTAGAGAGGGAGAAGCTACTGAAGTTGTGTGGCAGACAGTTCTGCAGGCTTAGAATGTGAGCTGAATACACAAGTGTGGAAAAACCTCTCTAATATGAGTGATAAAAATTGCAATTTATTATTGTTTCACCTATGGTCAGGGAGCGCAATAAGACTAATATTACATTCCTCCAAATCCTGTTCAATATTCCTCATGTGTGTGTTTGAAGTAAAAGTATTCATTTGAGCACTTTTGTTTAAATTAATAGCATCCTGCAAAGGATTGAATAGCGAGGGAGATTTGAATTTACTCTAAGATGGATGTTTTAAATACTATACCAAAACAACAACAACATAAAACTAACAGATAATGGTCAAGTAGATTTCAACTCATAGTCACTCTTGCCTCCTTGAGTTGCTTCATCCTGGATGGAAAAATCCATATCTTTTTTCCACCGAGTTGCTGGTGTCTAGAGATCACCCATCTTTGGGTTAGCAGCCGAGTACTGTAGCTCCTAGAGGAGCATGATCCTTTTAGTTGTATGCTCCAGGGATGAGAAGTCGTTTCCTCAGGGAATTGCAAGTGAAGAAGCAGAGCTAATCATTTGCTAAAGTTTTACAGGTACTATTATGGGAATTTTAGAATAGACTGTGGTCGCAGCAGATCAGGATAGCTATAAACTTGTGAATTAGTACTGAGGATTTAACAACCAAAAAAAAAAAACCCCAACTATTTTGACAGTGCAGAGGAATTCTAGAAACAAGAACCCTGGACAACAGATGTAAGTAAGTGGACATTGTCCCAGGCAAACTAGTGATTTGATTTTAAATACAAAGCATTTCCAGCCTAAAGGGGAAATTGTACTTCAATACTTCTCACAACACATCCCACACCTCTTGCTGAATTCTGTCTTTATGTTTTACTGGTGCTGTTTCCTCTTATCTGTACCATTCTTTTAAAAATTAAGAAATAAGTCTTATGGGGCAAAGGAAATTATTTTAATGGATGTGACTTACATGCTGTCGTAATTGCATCGGGTGTAAGATTTCACATATTAGATACGTATTACATTTTGAGTGCCAATCACAAATCTAAGAAGAAGCTATTATCTTCTTCATATATCTTTAGTAACCTGGGGCATAGAAAACCTTGAATACTACCAAAGACAGAAGGAAAATGTATTCAAATCCATACAATTCAGTTTCAGAGTTTGTGCTTTTAACTAGGATAAGTATTTATCAACCAAAAAAAACCTATTTTGACAGTGCAGAGGAATCCTAGAAACAAGAACACTGGACAACAGATGTTAAGTAAATGGACATCGTCCCAGGAAAACTAGTGAAAATTCTCATCTCCATTGTGTGCTGTCTCAATTGAACAGAGGCATTTATGGAGGTGCCAGATGTTCTTGTTATTGTTCGGGGTCATCCAATATTACTCTGTGTACAAGAGAGTGAACCACTTTCCCAGTCCTGTGCCAAACTCACAATTGTTCTTATGTCCAAGCTAATTGTTATAGCTACTGTGTCCATCTATTCAACTGTGGGTCTTCCCCCTCTTCACTGCCACCCCCCCCGCCACTTTATCAAACAAGATGTCCTTTTCTATGGACTGGTCTCTCCTAATATGTCCAAAAGAGATGGAGTTAATTCTTGCTTTCCTTGCCTCAAAGGAATATTTGTACATTTTCTAAGACATATTTGTTTGTTTGTTCTTTTGGCAATCCAGGGTGCTTCCAGTGCCATAATTCAAAAGCATTCTTTCTTTTTTGGTGTTCTTTATTCAATGTCCCACATTCACATATATATGAGGTGAAAATACCATGGCTTGGGTTAAGTGCACCTTACTCCTCAAGTAATCTCCTTGCTTTGCAACATTAAAAATAATCTTATATAGCAGACTTACACAATGTGTGATATCTTGACTGTTTCTTTCATGAACATTGCTTAGTTCCAGATAAGACATTTCAATATGTCATTGTAGTCCTATAATTCAAATCATTGTTTAATTTTTTAGACAAGTGGTAAACACCACAATCCAAACCTACAATCATAACACAGCATAGAATTGACCTATAGAGTATCAAAGCTGCAGATCTTTTTTTTTCCCTTCCATTTGGTTGGGCTGTCTTTTATTTTTAGACAGTTTTATTGATACAATTCATGAATCACCCAAACCAATAGTTCAATCATCTTATAAAGTTTTGTACAATCATCACCACAAACAACTTTAGAATATTTTCTTCTTTCTAGACTCATTGCTTTTAGCTCCCCAATCTCCACCCTCCCGCAGAGCCACCCTTACGATACTCTCAAGAAACTATATCGTTACTGTCTCGGTCGACTTACCTATCCTGGATTGTAAATACATGAAGACACACCAAAAAAATCAACACAAAGTAAAACAAAAATAACAAAATAAAACAGAGAAAAATCTCAACAGAAGCCATTAACATATCTAAATGAGAACATATCTAAAATGGTCAAACAGGAGATCGAATGATAAGGTGTTAAATTGTGACTTAACTGCATCGTCAGTATTCTAGTTTCCTATGCAGTGCTCTTCTGCATGGCTACGTGCATCCCTAACCAATGGTGAAAGGGAATTCACTGGAAGAAAGTTGCTCTTTTCGGTGGCGTTGAGTTGGTTCCAACACACAGCAACCGTTTGCACAATGGAACACAACCTCGCCCTGTCCTGTGTCATCCTCACCATCATTCTCATTCCTGAGCCACAGTGTTAGTCCAACTCCTTGACGGTCGTCCTCTTCTTTGCCGCAACTGTACCGTACATAACATGATTTCCTTCTCTGAGGACAGACCTCTCCTGACAACATGTCTAAAATCTGTATCGTATTTATTGGACCATAAACAGTGTGTGTTGTTCACACTCCACCCCCCAAAGTGGGGAAAAAGGAAGGTGTGTCCTATGCTCGGAAGGTGTGGTACCTCAGAACATTTTAGTATGCCGGTACTATTTGTTTCCAAATAATTTTTCTTGTTTTTTTCTGCTCTAAAAACTGGGTGTTTCTTATGGTCAGGAGTATGTTATGCTGCGAAAAATACAATAGAATGAAGTTTCATAATCCTTTCCTGTAAGGAAGACCCTAGCTGCGTTTTTTCGAAGACAGAACTTTTTATCCTTCTAGCAGTCCATAGCACTTTTAATATTCTTCTTCAACACCACAATTCAAACACATTAGTTCTTCTGGGTCTTTATTGATTGTCCAATACACAAACGCATATGCCTTGGGTTAGATGCTCCTCAAAGTTACAAGTAACCTGATTGCTTTTCAGTATCCTAATGCCCAGGGGAAATCTTGTGCAGCAGATTTATGCCGTGCACCATGTCTTTGGATCTCTTGACTTCTGATTTCATGAGCATTGCTTATGGAGCCAAGGAAGACAAATTCCTTGACAGCGTCAACCTTTGCTTCAATTCTCATGACGCTAACTATTGTTCCAGCTGTGAGGATTTGAATTTTCTTTACAATGAGTCATGGTCCCTACTAAAGGCTCAATCCTTGATCCTCATCAGCAAGTGCTTCAAGTCCCCTCACAGTCAGCAAGCAGGGATGTTTCATTTGCATATCATAAGTTGTTACTAAGCCCTTCTCCAATCCTGATGTCACATTCTTCTTCAAATCTTCCAGTCGCCATGATTCTTTATTCCGTGGACAAATTGTAGATATATGGTTAGAAGATACAACTCTGTCGCTCACCTGTCCTGATTTTAAACCAGGGAGGATGGCACAATGTGCACAGTATTTATTGCAAATGCCACTTAGTCAACAACACAACAGGACTACTATACACAAGGACTTCTCCAAATGGACTACACAACCACAAATTGATTACCAGAGGCCTAATCTACGTATGTTTCCTCTCCACTCTTTAAAAAACTGAAATAGCCATTAAGTGGGCCAAAAGGGAGATCAAATGTTGAGGGATGGCATTTTAACCAAAGTACATCTGCTATAATTGATGTTATAATCTGTCTGATAATAAGGCTATTCACATCTCTCAACTATGGTGAGAGGGGACTCATGGGAGCCTTGATCGATGCGTGAACACTGCAAATGAGTTTGGGTTTCTATTGTCCCTCATAGTCTTCTGAAAATTGCGTGTTCACTATTTAGGGTCTGATTCCATTCCCTCCTTTGGATTTGGACTATATTATTTAAAGTCTTGGGGTCACATGAGTTGGTAGACTTAGTTGATGCCTCACTTACATGGCTGCTTCTTTGAAGACAAAGCTTAAAGTCCCCAGATGCTGCTCTTTCGGATCACTGAGCACCATCTAGTGTTTTCACAATGCATCGATATAGCACTCAAAATTTTCCTGATTGCTTTATGTGGGTGAGCATCAAGCAGGGACAAACCATAAGAACCAATTGCTCTTAGATTGGGGATAGAGAGAGATTATTGATAATGTTATCTATAATGAACTGACAATGATGTCTCTCAAGTGAATCAGAAGCTGGAAATCTTTAAGAAAGTAAGTTCCCTCATCTTTCTCCTTTAGATTATCTGGTGAATTCAAATCATTGATTTTTCTGTTGGATGTCTAAGGCACAACTCTTGGTACAACCAGTGTTCCTCAGTAGCATTTTAATAACTAATCAACATTTCTATCCCTAGTGAATGCATTCCATAATTGTTGCTGCAATACAAAATATTATTGCCATTAGGTTTACTAGCTTAACTACATATGTTCACATATCCCTCAATTTCTCATTGGAGGAAATTAACTAAATCCTATCTACTTACAAGGGTTTTTCTACGTAAAGATAAAGTTCAGATTCATCATAGAGCCTTATGACAATATGAATTTAATAGTGACAGAGAAAAACAAAATAAGGAGTATAAAATGTGTTAACCTTATGCCAAAGCAACATTGTTGCCAGACTGCAGATAAGACCAAGTGAGATTTAAGGTAAAATTAATATATACTGTTCTGATGAAAATACTTCTAAATGCTATTTCTTCTTTATTGAATAGAGTTACATACTAAGAGGGTCTTTCCTATACCCATGTCTGTCAAAATATAGAGGACACTAAACCTTAGCTCATTCCTATAGACCAATAGCTGATAGAATATTTCTCACATGTGGAAATTTTTCCATAAAGAAAGAATATGAAGCAGCTGTAAATCAAAGTCTGTGTTATTTTGTGCTCAAAGTAACTGTTGTAGTAAATGAGATTAAAGTTTCAGAGCTTTAAGCAATCAGTTTCAATGAATGGTTTCATGAGGGACTTTCATAATTAAGCTGGAAGTAGGTTTTACCTTAAATCACAGAGTACACCACGTAAAGTCCCAGGTTTAACCAAACATCTTTTACTCTGGACTTAGGTAAGGAGACCCACCATATATTCTAGTTAAAATATAAGAAAGAACTATTTCAGTTTCCTTCTTCTTCAATGAAGGAGAAATATGCTACTTATCTAAGCAATTAGAGAATGCAAAGTTATTTGTTAAAAGTTAAAATGGAATGTCAGAGAGCTTCACCAGAAATACAGGAACAAGGGTCTTTAAAAAATTTTTGAAATGAGAAGTTTGTCAAAATTCATGAAAATCAACATAGAAATTTAACCAAATTCAAGACATTGGAAATCAACCGATGCCTTATATAAAAGTTTTATAAGATAATATTTTACAATCATTGAATGTCTATAATAGTGACCTTAGAAGCTTTTTACCATGTCTAACAACCATTTCTCTTCTACAACTCTGTAGTAGCCTTAAAAACTGATAGCTTTATCATTATGATGACAATGACAATTTTCAACCTTTAGCCACTTCTGGATGAATTGTAGTTCTTTGATGTTTGATACCTGGTCCCTTTGGCAATTTGTGGTCATATGGGCTGGTGTGCTTCTTACATGGGGGCTTTGTTGCTTCTAAGCTAGATGGCCATTTGTTTATTTTCAAGCCTTTAAGACCCCAGATGCCATATCTATTGATAGCCAGGCACCATCAGCTTACTTCACCATATTTGCTTATGCACACATTTTCTTCAGTGACCATGTTGGGAAGGTGAGCATCATGGAATACCAATTTAATAGAACAAAGTGTTCTTGCATTGAGGAAGTACTTGAATGGAGGTCCAATGCCCACCTGTTGTTTTAATACTAATCTTTTAACTATATGCATGTAGATCTATTTCCTCATCATCATGTATAAATATATTTACCTCTGTCCATGCTTGTATTTAGACCTCTACAAATGTCTTTCCCCCCTAGTTCTTTCCTCTATTTCCTTTTACTTACCTCTATACAAATATCTTTTTTGTTTGCTTTGGTTTCCTTTTGTGTGTGTGTGTGGGGGGGGGGGTCATCACTGCCCCCTGGTAGGAACAAATATCTTTTAAGAATAATATTAAACTTGATTTCAACTTTTTAAATTACTAATACATGTAGCATTTTAAAATATGTTACAAACTGTGTTTTCTTAGATGTGGTGGTCATGTATTCATGATGTCAATTCCATGATTGGGATGTAGGGGTGGAGTCTAGCCTGTCAATCTGGAGATAGCCAATGAGGCCTCTGTATGGGCATGGTTTTCTCCTAAATTCTGGGAAACCCTGCGGTATTTCATAATTGGAGAAGAGAGACTCAACTCTTAGTCTCTGGGAGTTAGTCTCTGAGACGACGAATGACTAACAAGACAAGATGGTAGCGTCCAAGGAATTGGAGGAGCTGGAGGAGAATCCACATGGCCTTACTCTAAAGGATCCAGACTTCTGAAGCTGGACAAGCCACGTGGAGATGCTTGCCTGAGCTGAGATGCTTCTACCACCACTGGATGCTGTTGATGGACCCTGAATCCTGGAAGCGAGGAGCCATGGGGAGACCACTGCCAGCACTGGGATGCTTCAATTGCACATGCTTTGTGAGTCAGAAGGAGACTTTTTAGACTAGTATCTGACATATGGGCTAATATCAGACTTATGATCTTGGACTGGACTGGGTTGGGATGTTTTCTCAATGTTCCATTCCTCTTGTATATAAACCTTTCCCTTATATCCATCTGCATGTCTACGAATTTGTTTCTCTAATCTACCTGGACTAACACATTAGGGAAAACATACTTTATATTTTTCACTATTTACTGTATATCTTTTTTGTTGAATGCGGGGAATATATTTTTGAATCTTATTGGTCTGTGTATTATTTGATAATCTCTTCCATTTGTAGGTGATGAAGTATAGGGACCCATTTCAAATGCTGCTATTCTTAAGGTTATGGCTGCTTCTTTTATTTCAACCAAAAATAAGAATTTTGATCCTTGGTTTTATATTCCAATTCTGGATATAATTTAGCTGTGGAATTTATCTGAAGACAATCTCATAATTTGTAGTACTGTAGAGGTCTATAACTTCACTCCAGCTTCTCCAAGACCAGTAGGGAATGAATTTATGCTAACTATACTAAAATAAGAAGAATCCTTAAGGGGGTTTAGATGCACTTTTAGGCAACCTGCACATTTTCCCTTTAAGAAATGCTTCTGCTCCAAATAAATTGAGGTCATATCTAAGTCTTGGTGTGCATATGAAGAGCAGTAACCAGTTATGAAGGCAGGTAATAGATCAGTTAATGACCCAGTGTGTTAACATTTCTCCTTTTCTAAGCCATTCTCACAGTAGTTCAGCAGAGTAACTTTTCCATCTGGATTCATGTTTTCACTATCTACGAACCTGCAGTTTTTTTTTTTTTTCAATTAGCAAGGAATGAAGAATGGGCTTGATTTGTTCCACAATCCCTGACATAAAGTGTTTTTGTGATTTCTGGTTTCTATTCTTCAAGTTTGACAATGATTGACTTCATGTAGTCTTTGACCTTGAAGACTTCATTTGTAATGCTGATTTCAACATTACCTCTGTCCCACAGACCACCCAGTCCTCCTCTTCCAGATACCCATGATCTCCTGGATCTTACTGATATCAGAGAGCATTTCATTCTGGGTGATGAAGTCCTAGTAGATAATCATGGTGACAGTGGGAAGAAGAGCACCACAAAACTAACTTAGCTGGAAAGCAGAGTTCACTATGTATGTGGTGTAGTCAGAACTGTGCTTGGAAGTTGGAAGGAAGTAAATGAGGAAAAATAATCCTTTCTATAATCTTGACACTAACATTTTATTATAAATCAACAAATCCCCCTCCTAGTTTATGGAAACTTTCACTTATAAGTTTCTTTGGATTGATTCTTAGAGCAATGTAGCCTAATATTTCCATTTTTTCACCTTTTAATATAAAAATAATTTGATTATTTCTGATCTACAAAAGAATAACTCCTTAGCTAAAAAGACTTATGTGTTTATAATTTTGTATTTTTCATTTACTCAAATAGTGTCTCCAAATTTGTTCCTAAAATACTGGGACACTAACTTTAAGTAACTTACCTGTGTTTTCTTTTCTTTTTTAAAAATAATTTTATTGAGGGATCTTACAGCTTTTATCACAATCCATCCATTTTGTCAAGTACATTTGTTGTCACCATCATTTTGTAAACATTTTCTCTCTACTTGAGCCTTTGATATCAACCCCTCCCTGTCTCTTTCCCTCACCCTGCCGCCCTCATGAACCTTGGATAATTTATAAATTAGTACTTTCATGTTTTTACACCGTGTTAGTTTGGCTTGACTAGAGAAACAAATTGATAGAATTAATATGTGTATAAGAAAGAGTTTTATATTGAACAATAATTGAATATTGAGAAAAGATCCCAGACAAGGCTAGATCAAGTCCATAAGTCCTATACTAGTCCATATGTCCAAGACCAATCTATAAATTTCTCTTCAGATTCACGCAACGCATGCAATGACAATACAGAAAGATCACAAGTCAGTGGATGGAAAGTCTTGTGGATCCATTGGCAGTAGAAGCAACTCAGCACTGGCAGGTGTATCCACTTGGCTCCCTCAGCTCCAGGGCTCTAATGTAACTCCTTGTTCTTGTCTCCAGGAATGTCTCACAGGTAGTGTCTGTGAGCAAATTATTTATCTCCTTAGCAAGGAGGTTCTCAACCTTCCTATTGCTGTGACTCTTTAATACAGTTTCTCATGTTGTGGTGACCCCAACCATAAAATTATTTTCATTACTACTTCCTAACGAATTTTGCTACTGCTATGAATCGTAATGTAAATATCTGATATGTAGGATGTATTTTCAGTTTTACAAATTAATCATAATCACAGCTGAATATAAAAAGATCAATCAGCATCCAAGCTAAGTTTCCATGGTACATATATTTTTTTCTTTTTTGCAGTAGGTGATCATTTTACAGTACATAATTTTACATTTACCTAGTAGTTATAATTCACAAAGTGTCATTTTACCTCCAATATTGCTGCTCTCAACACATTAGTCCCTTTTAACAGGGGAACTGCTTTCAACATAGCAGTTGATTTCTACATAGTAGCTACTTCTACACGTGTGACTGGTCCACCCAAATGCATTATGGCACCAACTCTGTCACATACACCTCTATTTGTACGGAGTATGTGTGATGGGTTTGGTGCGATGATGTCGTCATGTCTGGTACTCATATCTAGCTGTATCTGCACGTGGACAGACCCATCTGGAGACAGATAGAAGAGTGATATCTTGGCTTCTGAGGCCATCAAAAATATGTATTTTCTGATGGTCTTAGGAAACCCCTGTGAAAGGGTATTCAACCCCAAAAGGGGTCACTACTCACAGTGACCTTTGTGAACCTCCAAAGGTTAGCACTTCCAAATGAAGTTCTCAAGCTTCAATCTGATTGGCAGGCTGAATTCCACCCTTTCACTCTTAAGTATCAAATTGAAAACAGATTAAGTGACTACCACGGTCACTTTGTGGTTTTTTAGTGCTATCAATTTTTATTCAGTAATACCAAGATTCTCTCATGCAAAATACAAGTGACAGTTGAAAAAATACCATTTCTAATCACCTCATTTACCAATATCAGGATCTTTTACAAATAAAAGATGTTTGAAGAGTTATGTTTCAAAACTCTTACTTTTAGATACTGTGATAGCTAGGTCTGTTGTGACAACATGGCCAATGAACACACGTAAGATGCACTGAAAGACGAAGACATAAATGGTCCAGCTAGCCTCATCTTTGTCTCTTGCTCTTGGATCTTCAGACCAGTCAGATGCCCTGTTTGTCCTGTGCCTCGATCTGTAAGCTAAACTACCCATGGGACACCTAATTCGTGGACTGTCTGGCTGCAGGGTGAGGTTCCTTCAAACCCTGCTTTGCCACACTCCCAGAATATACATCTCTTGAGCTGGGGACTGTCGGATCCTGTCATCCGGCTGACTGTTGGTGACCTGCCTTGCTGTTAGCTGTGGCCAGGTAGCCTGAATTGCTCTACAGAGGACTACTCAGCAGCCCTGAAGACTCAAAGGACTGCCAGTGTACTAGCTGTCTCACTCAAGTGAGTTGCACCAAGCCATCTGTATTGCTTTATAGATTAGTTGACTGTCTATTTCTTATGTTAGCTATCTTTATATCTATATAAATATATAGAGAGAATTACTAGTGTTCTGGTTTTATTTCTATAGAGAACCCTGTATGACACAGATACCTGCAAATTGGCTGAGTCTTTGCTACCCTATTATTAACAGAATGAAATGTGACCTGCCCTGTGTCATCTCTTAATTGATAACATTGCTGCGACCACTAAGTCAGCCAATATCCTCATGAATTTATCATTGTTTGATGGTATAGGGGTTACATATTGGACTGCTGACTTCAAGGTCAGCAGTTTGAAACCACTTGCCTATCAGAGGGAGAAAGATGAGGCATTCTACTTCCATAAAGAGCTACAGTCTCAGAACCTTACACAGGCAGTTCCATCTAGTGCTATAGGGTCACCATCAGCTGAAGCAACCAGATAGCAGTGAACTTGGTTTCATTTTTTGAAATAAGTGTCTCAGAGTGATCCTATGGGACAAACCACCCTTTGGGGTTTCTAAGGCTTTCATCTTTATGGAAGCAAATCCAAAGTCTTATCTTCATGGGAGCAGTCTGTCGCATAGTCTTCCCACAGAAAAGTTGGTAGGAACCACCAAGCCATTGTGCCACCAAAGCTCTTCCTTCTTGATAATGTGTATGTCCAAATGAGTAGAAATCTCATTTTTTTCATTTCCAAGGAACATTCTATCTAATCTTCTTTCAAGGAAGATGGTTCTGTCCTCTGGCAGTGCACGTGATTAATAAATATTTTTCCAAAAGCATAATTCAAATTTTTCAAATGTTCAGTCTTCCTTTCCTACTGCCCATCTTTCACATGAATATAAAGTTAGTTAGGCTGACCATAGTCCTCAAATCGACATTTTTTGTGTTTTAAAGACCTTTGCAGTAGATTTGTCCAAATCAGTACATTCCTTGATTTTGTTTTTCACTCCATCTTCTCTTGGCATGGATTGCTGATGCAAGTATAAGGAAACCTTTGAGAATATCAATATTTTCGTGATGTTTCCCGCTAGTCCAGTTGTAAGCTTTCTGTTTTCTTTATGTTTGGCTGTCATCCATATTAAAGGCAGTAGTCTTTGTCTTATGAGTAAGTGTTTGCATCCTTTTTGCTTACAAGGAGCAAGAAGATTATGTATTCTGGATAATGACGGTCTGTACTGCACTCCTCTTCCTCTAGTCTAGCTTCCCAAAGTATCTGTTTGGCACGGAGATTGAATAGATATGGTGAAAGAATAAAAGCCCGACACATACCTTTCCTGATTTTTATTTTGTAAAGCATCATTTTGTTCTGTTTGAACCACTACTTATTATTCTATGGAATGATTCTGCATGAACACAATTAAGTTTCTGGATTTCCCATTTTCTGCGATGCTACCCATATTGTGTTACTATCCACACCCTTGGATAAGCTTGGAAAGTAAATAAGAATCTTTCTCAAATAAATAGAAATAAAATTTAAGCCCCTTTTTGGTATCCTGCTTCGACTTCCTCAGTCATATGATTTTAAGTCCTGTCCTCTCATCCTTATGGTAAAAAGCTTGAGAGGGAAAACCTTTTTATTTCTCTTCGTATTTTTTTTCTTAATGGTCTATACTCATGCTTGTCTCCAGGAAGAGGCTCACAGGTGAACTCCCTGCCTGTTCCTGAAGCACAAAAAGGAGAGAAAAACTAGGCTGAATGATATACGCAAATGAAGAAAGACAATATTAGGTAGAAACATTATGCTACCTGAAGAACAATACAGCAAAACCCTACCCTAACCTGTGCCCATATGATAATGACGGGTACAGCAGTCTTGTATATCTGGGCTGATTCCCCAGATACCTTTTATTAGCCGAGTGGAGAAATTGGGGTATTTATTTGTTTCGGTATTTTGAGTAGGAAATTGGATGTTCTTAACCTACACTAACTGAATATCAATAAAGATAAGAATATTAACTTTGAAGATTTTTCATTTTAAATAAAATATGAATGGAAAGAGTTTTACATGGATTTTGTTTTGCAAAAAAGAGTCCATCATTATGAGGGGATGAGAGACATATGCTTCTGAAATTTTCATTTCTATAATTGAAATTGCTCATTCCCTCATATGTGGACACTAAAGATTAGCTCCTAGTTCTTGTTATAGTATATATATTTTAAGAGATTACTTCACATCCCATCATATCCAATTTTCTATCCATTCACCTTTTATAAAATTTCAAACAACTGGTCACCACTTTCTACTAAATGATTGCAGTGGTGGGGAAGTGGAGAGCCATATAGAGAAAAATACAGGATCAAGGGCTGAAGTTCATACTTATCCCCCTGATTCTGCCAGATTTCATTCACCCATTAATATTTCATACAGCGTTGTAAGGTATTGGAGTATATCAGTAGAACAAAGAGAATGATTTCTGACCACATAAAACTTTTATCATAGCAGGTAGAGTCAAACGGTAAACAAAATAGATTGTCATGAGCCACTGTTGTGAGAATAGATATTATCTGTGTCACTATAAGTTTTGTATTATGACTGAGAATAATGTTAAACAGAACTGACTTTGGAGCAAGAAAAAATTCACATGGTTTCTTCAGCAAAACAAGAGAGGCAGAAGTTCTGTGTCTTTTCTCCTACAGAGAAACACACTAGGACCAAGAACCTCAGCTAGATTTGATACTACTCCTGAGGAAGCAATTTTTCTCTTTGGAAGTCTTCTTTTCATAAGCAAGTTTTAAAAAATAAGCATCATTGTCGGCGAGGAGGATACTCACAACAGAACCCCCAGACAATCTGCTTCTTAATACATCTTTTTAAGAAACAACGTATCCTGATACACCTACCCAGGTTCCTAGGCTCCTAGGCAATGGAAATTTACTGTTCACTCCATCCTCCTCCTACCTACTTTCTGAAGAAGCCTGTCACTGAGACACAGGAAGTTGAGTATGGCTACAACCACTGGCAAGACTGGATTGGGTAGCTCATTACTCAGACAACAAGGAGTTACCACTTCTGTCCTTATCCCACCTTTACCTGACTGGATTTTGATTCTTTCTTGAATACACATTCTCATTTGACTTCATATTTTAAAATATGGAAGAAGAGTGGATACGTCGACAGTTGCCTCCCATCTTAAATAAAAGGGGCTACCTATGATAAAAACCATATACCGACAGGATAAATAGATTCTAGTGTCAGATTTTCACTCTCTCTGGAAGCACTATTTTCATGGTACATTTAGCAAATGCTTTATTATAATTGAAGTTCTAGGAAGCTACATATTATGCAAATAAATTAATTATCATTTGCAGTATCACAATGGCTAGTAAATTAAGTCATAATTATATGACACTTAAAATAAATAGAATAACACTTTTTAAATTTCCCTGCTGAAGTGTTAATGCACAATGCGCTTAGTAGCAAAACAATAAAATAGTAAAAGTAAAGTCATGTTACATGCTGAACTTGAGGCCCTGAGCAAAAAAGGAAGTCTTGATGATCTGGAAACTTTTACACTCAAGCTTCTGGAACCCTCTGAAGAACTGCTTAGATATACTTTCATTTATTCAATAAACTTTTACTTTCATAATCAGTAGTTGACATTTGAGACCAGACAGAGTAGATGTTGAAACAATCTTACTTTTCATCTTTTCCTGAATGGCAATATTGCTTGCAAGCCATCTCTTAAATCTAGGGGTTGCTTTGGCAAAAAACAAGACTTAATATAGTTAAAGGAGAAGCACAACAGATTAAAAATTACAATGAGAATGCAAACCTTATATTATTTTACTTGCAGCAATCAACTGTTAGTGGTCCTCTTCTAAGCATTTCAGTGTAGAGATTATCTCCAGAAATCAAGAATTATTTCAATTCTGAGGATAGAAATCAGAAGAATCTGAGGAGACTGCCAGCATAACACATCAGTAGGACACCTCCCTTAATTCGTATTTCTTTATCTTCTCAGAATCATTATCTGTGGATCCTGTAATCCAAAGAATCCCTGCAGTTCAAACAGCCCAGGAAGCATCCAATTTATCCCAGAGGTCACATACATTGAAAGGCCTTCACAAGGTAAAAGGGCCATGTTGGTTTATTTTATTTTATTACTACAAAAGAAATTGCATATGTACATATGCACAAGGAACTATACTCTGAAGAGCAAATGGAATATATAATGAGATGTGGCTTTGACATGCTTGACTGGCAATGTTTTCTCCATTCCATAGTAAATCAGAATGGCAGCAACATGCTGTCAGAATGTAAGATTAATAATAATTTTTCTAAGTCTCAGGCATTCTGAACCTTTAGATGAAAAGAAAACCAATTTAGAAGCAGATGTATTTTGTGGACTATGGTCACAAGAGCACAGTACAAACAATAGGGGGACATGGCTCACCAAAATAATTATCTATTGCCTTGGAAAATTCCTTTGAACATTTCAGCTATAAAATCTTTGACATAACGATTTGAAAAATGATGGGTTTGTCTCTGAAGAAAATGCTTGTGAGATTAATTAAAATAAAAATAATAATTTTCATTAATTACCAGATAAAAGCAATCACTCCCAACAAATTGGGAGAGAGATTGTGATGTCAATATTTCTGAAAGTCTGAAGTTGAACTGTAAAGTAAGGACATTGCTAGTTGAAAATCTAGATCTTGGCTTTTTCATTTAATCATCTAATATTCACCCTTATCCATCTTTGATTACTACTGAACAGAGTTGCCTGTCATGAAAATTATTTCTTTTTAAGATAGCATTAGTCGCTTCTCTTTGAATATGTCAGGTGGGTAAAATTTATAATAAGCTGCAGAGAGCAGAAACCTGGGAATTTCATCCCCAAGCATATACCTCTGCTATCCTGTGTCCACTCATTTCTGAACATGTACCCCTGAAATGCACCTTTTTATTTCATTGTCGGAAAGAAAACCATAAAGAAGCTATGGTAAAGTGAAATTGCTTAATATGGCTCTTTTAGCTATGTCTTTGTAATTCCTGTTAAATGATCAGGAGGAATCATTCAAATAAGATGTGTGAAACACTAACAGGACTGATTAATCAGTTTTTTTTTTTCCATTGCACTGGTTTGGTTAGAGTGAGCCCTTGCAGATGAAGGAAGAGAGCATCCTGTTGATAATCACAAAAGAAGAGCTACCAGTGAAGCACAGACGAAGTCCTTGTTTGAAGTGGTCGAAGCACCAAAGCCTCCATGTGTTAGTCTGGGGAGACTGGAGAAACAATTCCACAGAAACTCATGTATAAGAGAGAGTTTGAAACATCAGGTAAGTGCACATCAAGAAAACATCCCAACCCAGTGCTAGCCAAGTCCATAAGTCTAACATTAGTCCAATCTACAAAGTTTTCCTCAATCTCACAAAACACATACAATGATGCCAACTACAGGATGAAAGTAGAATTAGTGATCATCTAAGCAAGTCAGCACTGACAGGGGCCTCCAAGCAGCTGCTCCAGCATCCAAAGCTGCATCAGGGCAGGTCCATGTGGTTTCTCGTCAGGGATGAATGAGAGGAAGTGAGCCTTACCAGCTGAAACAAGGGACTGACTAAGGTAGCCGTACCCTGGTCTGACCATCAGAGCAAGAGACCTCAGAACTAGAAAGACAGGCTCACGACTCATTGACCCATTTATTGCTCCAGTCTTTAATTAATCCCATGTGTATTTATCAACCAGGTTGGCAAAATAAGCCTTAACTATCTCACTTCAGCTTGAGATTAGGAAACAAAATAAAACAGAAACTCCATGAACTTGAGGAAGAGTCGCAGGTAAGTTTCCTGAACAATGGTGGCAGAGGACAAGGAACCATCTAGTTGAGATTTCAAAGATCAGAGTGACATGTCTACCATTATGGTTGAGAAGAGACTCCATAGACAAAAGAATTGCCACCTTAATATTTGATGACCTGTTAGCTCCCCCCACTAAACCCTCATCACATGAGTATTGATTTTGAGTTCTGTGTGACTGGGAGTTACATAATTTCTTGTCAAGTTGATATATAAAAATGTAGGGGTGGAGTCTAGCCTGCCAATCACATCACAGCCTGATGGTATCTCCTTGTGAGGATGGCCTTCTCATTAGGAAGGTCCAAGGAACCTCTCCTTTCTCTCTCTGCTTCAGCTTCCTGATGGTGAGATACCCTGAGAGCTGCCAGAGCCCTGTATGCCGCCAGTGCCATTGGATCCACAACACTTTGCACCCACTAATCTGTGACCTTCCTGCATTTTAAATCTTTGCATGTGCCTGTATGAGTCTGAAAGAGAGACATAGGCATGAGCATTGAACTTGTGGACTTGATCTCAGTTTGCTGAGGTATTTATTTGATATGCAATTACTTTTTGATATAAAACTCTGTCTTACACACATATATGAGTGTCACTGGATTTGATTCTCCAGTCAACCAGGCCAAACACATTATTTAAGTCAGCAGAGAAGCTGTGTCACGGGAAGGATGATTGGTGTCAAACAAAAGGGTAAAAGGAGTTGGAAGGTAAAGACATGCCTGGTGACCATTGGCTGTGGGTTGGTCTGGAGCCAGATTCTCCTCCTTCATTTAGCCATAAGAAGGCCAGGGGTAGTTTCCACCCTATTTTCTCACAAACAAACAAACATGAAAATACATAACTACTAGAAACTATTGCTCATAAAATTTGTCAAACAAACAAACAAAACTTGTCAAATATCCCTGCTCTTCAAGACAAGCTGAAGGTAAAACTATTCCAGGAATCCAGAAGTTGAAAGTTTTACTCTTTGTCCCTTGTTTGTTTCCTCATCCATTCTACTCATATATTCTTACTAACTATCCAAATGATATTTTAAAATTTCATTATATAGGATAATCCTTAGGAACTCTCCATTTTTTCTTTTTTAAATGTAGTGCTGGTAAATACATGATCCACTTCTTTTCCATATTTGGCATATATAACATTGTCTCTTTTACTCTACAATTTGTATTTTTTGCTCTAAATTTCTCAATCAGAAATTAAACTGTACTTAATTCTCACTAGGAGGTAATCATAGAGATCTGAATAAACCTACGTGGGTAGCTCCATTTGATCTGGATGATTCAGAGAAAGCCATAGAATTATGATACAATGAGATCAGCAGCCAGAAAGAGAATAATATTTCTCAGGATAATATAATAATATATTGTAACAGTGATGCTAATAAAAATGGATAATTATTTTATATGAGGCAAATTTGTGTAAACCTACTTGGACAATAATGATGAGCTGATGTGTATTTGTTCTTAAGAATTTACAGGAGAGTTTGTACAATCTTCGCTGGGAGAGAAATTGAACCATTTATCGTATTTATAATCTTTCATGATGAGAGAACCTTTTTTTTCCATTAAGAAGAAGCCCCATTAAAACCCCTTGGTTCCTGAAGCAATGGAGTTAGGAAAGCCCCAAATGACCAATTTCTTTGTGGGAAAGGGAAGAGTTTCCCAAAGAATTTGAGTCACTTACCTTTGATGTAGAAAAGACATGGATTGAAACAAAACCTAAGGCGGAAAAGGCAAAAGAGAGGCAATTGATTAAAGAAGCAGGGCACAGTCACTTGAGATATGTTGAACTCATGTCCTCCATACTGTGGAATGCACACAAAAAGGTTAGGGGGGGGTCATGGATCACATTTTGTACTACAAAATATTATGCCACCTTAGAGAAGACATTATTATTTTACAATGATACAATGATGCAGTGATCCTCCATTATGCTAGCTAATGTTATTAGTCGAAGAATTGAAGCTTGGGATGCACCATCCTTAATCAAATCATAGTTCTGAACTTATGGAATGGAATTTTCCTTAGAGTGTGCTCTGCATTACCTTTTTTTCCTACAGAAGATCAGAGGAGAGAAAAGGGAGAAGAAATCAGAGGGACCTACAGAGAAAGAAGGGAAGAGGATAAAGAACACCTATTGAACATGGAAGAGCAGGCAGCATCATTATCCTGAAAGACTCCTGGACTAAGGAGGACATTGATCACAGGGCCTTCTTCAAGAATTAATGGAAAGAAAAGACTTGCTCATATATCTAGTGCCATGAATTTGAATTTCTACTATTGTAAACTGTGAGAGAATAGATTCCTATTTTTAAAGCCATCTACCTGTGTTATGTCTCTTATAGCAGCACTGGAGGTTAGGCTAAGGTCACAAAAGCCCCAGTGTAATCTCTAAGCTGTATTGCTGTCGAACATAAAATTGGCTCTGACATGAAATTTGAGGAAGCTGGATGCAAGTTTTCTTAGGAGAGTTACATTTATTGGTCCTTGTAGCCCATTGGTACATTAGTGGAAATAAAAATTAGAACAGTTCTAACCCATTTAAGATGGTATCCTATCTATAAGAAACATAAAGCCAGCATGTAATGTTTAGGGTGTAAGCAGTTAACTGAAATTGCCATGGTTTCATGGGGAAGGAAAAGAACAAGGTGGAAAACATTGTTCAAATATCTACCTAATCATTGGATGAAGAAAGTCTTTCTGTGTTATATATATGTGCTGAGAGAGAGAGAGAGAGAGAGAGAGAGAGAGAGAGAGAGAGAGAGAACGATTGATATCAAGAAAATGGCTAAGATTTAAAAAATCAAATAAGTCCTATTCCAGGCATATTCCATGTTAGTGTGTGAAATGCTAAGCTGGAGGCTTCTCCTACTACAGGGCCTGATTACTACAAGAACAGCAGAAGACCACAGATGGGTGGTGGCTACAAATGTAGATGAATCCAAGGTTAACAGGTCAGGCTATGAATGCAGAAACAAATGAATGCAAGGTTGGAAAGTTAGAACTCAGGGCCCATCAGCAGTGTCTACTGGTGGTAAAATCATCTCAGCACTGGCAGGGGTCTATCTGTGACTTCTCCAGCCCCAGAGGTCACTTTCATCAGGACAAGACCATATGGCTTCTCTTCTGGCTCCTCTAGTCACCAGGAATCAGAATCCATCAGCATGCTGTCATCTCGTGTTGTCTGTAGACTGACTCCTAGAGACTGAAAGTCAAGTTTCTCTTCTCCAATTGGGAAATACCGTGAGCCTGCCCAGAATTCTCAGGAGAAAGCCATGCCCACACAGAGGCCTCATTGTCTAGACTCCACCTCTACATCCCAATCATGAAATTGACATCACAAATACATGACTGCCCCAGAGGGGAAAGCAGTTGATGAAACTTCTTTCAATTTCAACCCATCCAAAAGCCTGAAATCCCACCCAAATCTTCTTACAATGGGATGGTTGCTCTTAATACATCTCTTTATGAAGTTGATTACATTGTGTTAAGTCACATCAAGGGTTTTAAATGCCAAACCACTGAAAATCCTGGACCAGCAAAATTACTAACACAAAAGCCATCATAAGTGCAGAGATTGCTTTATTTTGGAGAATTATATCAAGGGACAGCCTGTAGTGCCTTATGAGTTGTTCTGGGAATCATATAGTCAGCAGGTGGAACCCAACATTTAAATAAAATGAGAATGATGAGTCTTTCTGCTCCCAAAAAATTGCACAGTTTTGGAAATCCAAAAAGGCAATTCTCCTATATGCTATATAAGTGCTGAAGGTCAAAAATGGCTCAGTGGCAGTAAGTTCTGGCTTTTGGATATACTACAGAAAATTTGAGATGAGAAAGGATACTAAAGGGACCTGTGGTCGAGAAAAGAAGATTAAAATTACAGTCTCCAAAGGCAAAAAACTCAGAAGGAGGAAAACTAAGGATTTATAGAAACTAAGGAGCCTCTGTTGTTTTGTAATTTTTTGTAATCACTTTATTGGAGGCTTATATGACTCATCATAATCCACACATACATCCATTGTTTCAAGCACTTTTGTTCATTTTTTTCCCTCATCGGTCTCAAAACACTTGCTTTTGATTTGAGCCCCTGGTATCTGTTTCTCATTACCCCTCTCCCTCTCTGCTCATCCCTCCCCTATAAACCCTTGATAATTTATAAATTATTATTATTATTATTTGTCATATTTTACACCATCATACATCTCCCTTCACCCAGTTCTCCACTCTCTGTCCCCCTGGGAAGGGGTTATATTTAGATCCTTGCAACTGATTCTTCCTTTCTATTCCACCTTCCCTCCACCCTCCCATTATCACCCTTCTCATTCCTGGTCCTGAGGGACTCTTCTACTGGATTCCCTGTGTTTCCAGCTTCTTTGTGTACCAGTGTAGACACTTCAGCCCAGGCAGATTTGTAAGGTAGAATTGGGATTATGATAGCTGCAGGAGGTGGGGGGAGGAAGCATTTAAGAACTAGAGGAAATGTGTATGTTACATCATTGCCACAATGCACCCTGACTGCCTCATCCCTTCCCTGAGCCCTCTATAAGGGATGTTCAGCTGACTATAGATGGACTTTGAATCCTGTGTTAGACAGGGTACCCTAGAGAAACAAAACCAGGATATATATATATATATATATATATATATATATATATATATATATGAAATAGATAACTAATAGTTAACTAATCTATAAAGCAGTACAAATGGCTTGGTGCAACTCACTTGCATGAGACAGCTAGTAGATTTTCAGTTCTTGGAGTCCTGAGGGCAGCTGCTTAATCCTCTGTAGAGCAATTCAGACTATCTGGTCACAGGCAGCAAACAGCAAGGCAGATCACCAACAGTCAGCCAGATGACAGAGTCCGACAGTCCCCAGCTCAAGAGATGTATATTCCAGTAGGGTGGCAAAGCAAGGCTTAAAGGAACTCAACTCACAGTGACACAGTCCACAGACCAGTGCTCCACAGGTAGTGTACCTTGCAAATCAAAGGACAGGACCAACAAAGCAGCCGGCTGGTCTGAAGAACCAAGAGCAAGAAAGATGAGGCTTGCAGAGCCATTTATATCTGTCCCCATCAATGGCTCTCACATGTTCATTGGCCATGTTGGCACAATAAACCTACCTGTCATAGATCACCACTCAGAATTCCCTCTCATTCACAATAATATGATTTTTTTGTTCTTTAATGTCTGATAGGAGCAACTTTTTAATAGTTCCGTCCTCTTCATGAGCAACCCTGGGCAATGGCAGGATGACTGCAAATGTGTTTGCACAAGGTTTTATTATTAAATAAATCTTGGTTCCTGGGACTTACAAAGTCTGGTGCTATTACCTTGATTCCTGTCACAAAGAACTCATAGCTTACAGGTCACTGGTACACAAATAGTATCAGAAAGAATGCTTACTGAAACACTCAGAAACAACTTTAGTGTGTCAAATATGTTTCCTGAAATATTAATTTGATATCTAGAAACTGATCATGGAAACTTGTTCATCTCTGCATAGTTTCCATAGCTTCTTTCCCTAGCTATTTTTAGATAAGGTTGTTTTCACAGCTTTGGAAATGATTTGTCTAAACTCTTCCCTTCATCCATCTGTTTTAAGTAATTTTGACAGCCAATGTAAGTTTTAAGAAGAAATTTCAGGATGATTTTATTTGGTTCGCCTATAGTTTCTCATGTGATAATACCTTTTAAAATTTGCTATTAAAAATAAAAGTAATTTAGAAATCCCAAGTAAGAGCCAAAAATAATTTTAAAAACAAAACTAGGTAAAGAAAGAAAACAAAAAAGCCTATAGCCTTTAGCAAAAAAAAAATATTTAGATAAAATGCATTCAACTTTAACTGCCAAGGGAAACACAGTGTTTTTTAACCTATCTCTATAGCTGAAGGATATTGACCTCAAGTTTAAGTGGGAGATCATGGGCCTAGGCATCACAGAGACTTGGATCCAAACCTCAATTTAGTAATATTAGTTGTGAAGTAATGCAATCTCTCCAAATCCTACTATTCGTGTCTGTCAATTGGAAAAATGCTTTGTTTTATAATATTGTAAACCTGACTCTAATGAATATTGGTGTTACATGATATGTTATCTTGCGGGGGTAGGGGGAGTGTTTGTTTTGTTTTTTCACTCACCTTCTCAGATAAGTTTCCAGGGGATATTTTCTTTCATCCCCTCACAGTTTCAGACAAGATCAGTGCTCTACATTCCCTCTGTCAAGCTCAGAAACAGATAGAGATGTCAAAACCTTTAGGTGACTTGGCTGTCATCTTCAAGGAACGGTGGCTGTCTAACCTACTTGCTTCTCCAGCTGAATACCCAATGAGCAAGCACAGCGACGGTTCTCTCTCAGATGAATATAAGAGGCCTTAAAGATGGTTCCAATTTTCGCTCAACTTTCAGGGGTCTCATCACACTTTGCTGAAGTATTGATCACTTTAAGTGATTAGTACCTTTTGATAGTTTTATATACCATTCTTTTCCCCTGGGAAGAGGTATAACAGCTCTGCACTAATTTCTGCTTCTTCGCTAAACAAAGGGAGCATTCATTTCCCCAGTCAGTATTTAAAACACCCCAAAGAAGCCAAGTGAACCTGTGAATGAATGTGTTTAGGGCACGTTTACAAATCTTCCTGTTTTTACAAAAAAGTCCCAAACTCTCTCTGCAATGGTATTTTCTTCATCTAGTGGCATGGTGGGTACGTGTTGGACTGGTAACCACGGAGTCAGTAGTTAGAAACCACCAGCTGCTCCACAAGAAAAAAGCCCGTCTTTCTCCTCGCATCCAGTCTTGGAGACTTGGCGGGAAGAGGCCCATCTGATCTCCGTCTCATAGGAGTCACCCTTGAGGAGATGTGAGGTTGCGTTCTCCTTCCCTCTTGGAAAGCTGAAGCAAGTCAGGTGTGGGTTCCACAACAATGTTTCAGATGGAGTTTTGAGGATTCGGATAATGATAATTATGCCAAACCTATGAAAATGGAAAACAATTTCTGTTCTTCACAGAGAATTTACAGGTTTCAGTGTCTTCTATGCAGCATGAAATGGGGCTAGTCATATTTTTTCGTCAATTATGTTTACTTAGAGTTTGCATTTTGTTTTCTAAGTCTTTGCTGGTGGCCCATCCACTAATAGTACTTCTGCGATGTTTGTCACTGTAAAATAAGCCTCAAATTCTCTCCTTCCCCCAACCTTTGAGAAGTAACAAAACAGAGGTACTTCAGATTTCTATAATATGCACCCAGGATCCATTTTCCTTTCTCTGCTCATTCAGTCAGACCTCTCTCATACTTCCCAATCAGAGGAAGAAAGCAAAAGCCTTCCTCTTGCCTGTGGAATCCTTCAGGAAGTGAGACATGGGAAAAAGCTATAAGACAACAGATTTCTTAGCTTAAAATATGGTGCCGAGAGTCAATAAACATTCTTTTTTTTTCCTTATGTGGGAAAAGTGATTAAGAAATCTTCAATGTGTATCAGTTGTGATTTTGAATGCAGCTTTGGGAACTATTGCTATTAGCTGGCTTTGAGTTGGTTCTGGCTAAGAGTGACCCAGAGTACAATAGAATGAAAACCTGCTCCATGCTGCATCACCCCTCAATGATTCTTATGTTGGAGTTTGTGTTAGTCCGGGTAGACTAGAGAAACAAATCCATAGGCATGCATATGGATTTAAGAGGGTGGTCTATATACAGAAGGAATGGAACATTGAGAAAGCATCCCAATCCAGTCCTGTACAAAGTCATAAGTCCAATATTAACCCATATGCCCGATACCAGTCTATAACATCTCCTTCTGACTCACAAAGTCACAGGTCAGTGGGTGCAGAGTCGGAATTGGCAGGGGTCCCCTCATGGCTCCTCGCTTCCAGGGCTCAGGGTCCATCAACATCCAGTGGTGGTAAAAGCAACTCAGTGCTGGCAGGGGATCTCCACGTGGCTTCTCCAGCTTCAGAGATCTGGTTCCATCAGGGCAAGGCTGTGTGACTTCTCCTTCAGCTCCTGCAGCTCCTCGGACACTGTTATCTTGTATTGTTCGTAGGTCATCGTCTCTGAGAGCAACTCTCTACAACTTGGGAGGTAGTTTCTCATTTCCACGAGGGAAATATCACAAGATTTCCCAGAAGTCTCAGGAGAAAGCATTGCACACACGGTGGTCTCATTGGCTACTCAGTGGCTATCTCCAGATTAATAGGCTAGACTCTACCCCGACATCTCAATCATGAAATTAACATAAGCCGATGACCGCCACAGAGCCTATCTCTGCAGCCACTGTGTCAATCCATCTCAGAAAGGCCTGCCTTTTTATTGCTGCTACACTCACAACATGGGAATAGAGTTAATAGTACATAGAGTAATTGAATTCTGGATGCCATAAAACACTGCGAGTTGCAAATGTTCACTTTTTTTGGAAACAAACTAAAACAAAGTAATATTCTTAATGTTTCTTAAGAGTCTTGCTGGAACAGCCTACACTAGAAGGAATGAGCAAGACTGGGGGATGGAGGCGGCATCTTCTTCTATTTATATTTTAGTGTGTATATTTTTCATATGAAAAAACTAATACATGACAAAAGATCTGAAAAATGATATGAATATTCCTAGATAACCAACACATTAAGACAAATCTATTTGTAATATTTTAACTAGTCACCTCAAATCCTCTTCTTTAGAAGTTTATTATCTTTTTACTTATTAAAATAGCTTTCATAATATATTTCTCAGCTCCTACTACTAAGTGAAATTTTATTTATATTGACACCCAACAGGGAACCTATTAATATACTATTCAATATTTGGTTGAAATTAAATTTAATCACTTTCTTCATCAAAATAACTATTTACTGCATAATGAAATTCCACAAATGCTACATCAGCTGCATATTAAAGAGAGGCACAAATCAATACTATGACATGTAAATTGTTTCAGTTAAAAGAATTCTTGAGAATTTTTTGAGCTATTTAGAGTTATTACACTATCAACTTTCTGAAACTTATTATTTCACAAGTAAATGAAACTGGAAGTCTACTGAGATGCGGGGTTTGTTTTTAAAGATAATTTTATTGGGGGCTCCTACAGCTCTTATAATAACCCATATATCAATCATATCAAGCATATTTGTACATATGCTATCATCATAATTTTCTGAACATTTATGTTCTATTTGAGCCCTTGGTATCAGCTCCCCTTTTCACCTTCCCTACCAACCTCCCACCATCATGACCCCTTGATAAATGGTAAATGATTATCATTTTCATATCTTACACTGACTGCTGTCTCCCTTTCCCTGTGGTTTCTTCCTCTCTCCTCTTTCCATCTTCCCCCTACCCTCCTGGTATAGCTACTCCCATTTTTGTTCCTGATGGGTTTATCTGACCTGAATTCCATGTGTCCTGAGCTCTTTTTTCCCCTTAATCCCAAGTTTAACCCTAACTTAAGACAAGCAATCTCCCCAACCTTAACCCTACATCTAACACAACCTATAGCACTAACCCTTATCCTAACTTTTACCCTAACCATAACCCTAACCGTTATATAAACCCAAACCTTTTTGAGCTCTTATCTAAATCTATGTGCATGTAGTGAAAGACAGGATTGGGGTCATGATAGTGAAGGGTGAGGAAGCCACAAGGAATCAGAGGAATAGTGTGTGTTTCATTGGTGCTGTATTTTGCCCTGGTGGACTCATGCCACCCTTACGGCCCCTCTGTGAGGGAATGCCCCAGTGTTTAAAGATGGGTTTATAGTCTCTGCTTTGACATCCCTCATTCTCAATGGGATGGAAGATCCTGTAAGGACTTAGAGGGAGGAGGAGTCAGGGGAAAGGAGAAATGAGCAAACAGAGCCATAGACAGGGGAACAACCAGGAAATTAAAATCAACAATGCAGAGGATTTAGAGTGCCTGGTGGTGTCTTAGAAATAGCAATCTAGCTGAGAGGAATTATTAAGAGGCAGAAGAAGGGTGAACATTATGGTGGGACAGGACAAAGGCAAAAGGAAACGGAGGAAAGATCTAGAAAGCAAAGCTATTTATAGAGGTATAAACATAGTTGTCAATTTGTAAATATATTAATACATAAAACTAGAGGTATTGGTACATATAATTATATGGCAATACATTGGGAAAGTAGATGGACTTTAGACCTCAGTACAAGCCCTCCCTCAATGCAAGAACAGGTCACATCTAGCAACCTGGTTTTCTGTGATGTTCCCCCTCTGGCGTGGGTGCTGAAGACAAAATGGGTACACAATCATATGTAGTGAAGAAAACTGATGGTTTCCAGCTATCAAAAGGCATACCATCTGGGATATTAAATGACTGAAGGTAAGAAAGTGACCATCTAGCAGAGAAGCAATGAGGCCACATGGAGGAAGCATACCAGCCTACGCTATCATGAGATGTTGACAGGAATAGGTAACGGGCTTCAGAAAACCCAGAGCAAATGAATGATAACAAAAATATATTGTTGAGATGTAGTTAATTAATATGATTCTTTTAGGCACAGTCCTTCATTTGTGATGTGTTTTAAATACTAGTCTCTATACCTATGGTTCTAATCCCATTTGAGAGAGGGTTATCTTTACCCCTATGGGTCAAACTGAAAGTATATGTTTTGACTCTCCAACCTTCCTTGAAAGTGTGACTCGTGTTATTATTTTTGTTTCCTTGGGGGTATGATTTGCAGATTTTACCCAGGCAAGCTTTATGGGATTTTTCTACTTCATACTTTTACAAGGGCCTTAGGAGACCTGATTTATGGATACAAAAGACCAGCATATCAGTGACTAATTCCATTTGGAAATATAGGAGTTTTTGTTATGTTAATAGAGATGTAGGGTGTGTCTGAATCTAATCACTAGATATTAAGAGGATAGAGTAGAGTCTGAGGGAAGACACCCTATCTGACAAATTGGAAAACTGGTTTATCTACAAACCTAGAATTTAAAGGGATCAGTGGCAGATATTAACAACAGAGATATGAATGAATATCTCTCTTGTGTCACCCTCAAAATTTGTAGCCTACACAGGAGATCCCATGTCATACTGACATTCAAGTTTGACTGAAAACCCCAAGGTCAGCAGTTTGAACCAAGCAGCTACTCCTTGGAAGAGGAGACTTTTTGTTTCCTTAAAGCCTTGTAACCCTGGAGATTCACAGCAGAGTTTTATCCTTTCCTATGTGGTGCCTATGAGTCAGAACTCATTTGATGGTGGTGAGATTTTGAATTTTTAGTTTCTGGACTGTGAGAAAAGAACATTTCATTTGTTTAAAGCCATCTGGTTGTACTGTCTCTTACAACAATAGAAACTATGTCAAAAGTAAAAATAAATACAGATCTAAAAAATTAAATTTAGTTTTCACTGGGACTGAATTATGAGCACTTCTATGAATTAAGACTAGTAAAATGATTTATGTAATAGAAATATATCTAATTCAGTAAAGTGAGATATTCATGAATATAAACAGGGGAAAAACAAATAATAAACAGATGAATTCTTGGTATTTGGCTTATACCCCATAGCTGGAGTGCTATCTCACTGTTTCATACTACATACAACTGTCTTTACTTGAATAGATGTGCTTAATAATCATCTTTTGTACAATTAAAGAATACTGCAAGAAATGACCTATGAAACTATCATCACAAATTGACTCTAACATTTTATATATGCATATAAGCATGCAAACTTACAAATAATTATTTTGTTTTTCACTCAATGTGTGAAATATCTGATACAATTAAAGATAGATACGAGGTGTGAGAAATGAAGATGCATTCTCTGTGGCTTATATCTATTTATAGGACCATTGAATTTCCATTCTACTCTTGAGGCACTTTAAAAAAAAAAGGAATAACCAGTTGGGTTTGGTCAACATTCATCAATTTCAGGATGTAACATACAAGCAAGAACCAACGGTCCTGATAGAAGAAGTTCAAGCTTCACTGACAGCATTAACTAAAACAAGGATCTAAGTATTGATTGACTACCAATAGAAATGCTTCCACAACCTGATGAAACACAGCCACACTCACTCATCTGTGCCAGAAAATTTGGGAGACAGCTACTTCACCAACTGAGTGGAAGAGATCCATATTTGTACCTATTCCAAAGAAAGGAGACTCAACAGAATGTTCAAACTGTTGAACAATATCATTAATGTCACATGCAAGCACAATTTTACTGAAGATAATCTAACAAAAGTTGCAGCAACACAACTTTTGGAGCTTTTGGAGATTCAGGCTGGATTCATAAGCACACAGGGCTAAAGAACTATCATTACCGATGTCAGATGGATCTAGGTTCAAAGCTGAGAACCAGAAAGATGCTTTATGGATTACACAAAGACCTTGCCTTGTGGGGACGATATCAGACTATAGATAACCATGAGAAGAATAAGAATTCTATAAGACTTCATTATGCTCACGTTGTACTCCCACCGGGATCAAGAGGTAGTTGTGCAAACAGAGGAAGGAAATACTGCACTGTTAAATATGAAGATAGATGTCCAACAGGGTTGTATACTTTCACCAAATTTATTCAAATTGTGTGTTCAGAAAATCATCATAGGAGCTGAATTATATGAAGAGGGATGTGCCACCAGGATTTTAGGAAGGTTTATTAACAACCTGCAATATTTAGATGACAAAACTTCTGAAATTAAGGAGGAGTGAGAGCACTTGCTGATGAAGATCAACATTTATAGTCTTCAGTATGTATCAAATCTCAATGCAAAGAAGAACAGAATCCTGATAACTGAGAAATATATAGCATCACTATAAATGGAGAAGAAAAATTGAATTTGTCAAAAATGTTCTTTTGCTTGGATCCACAATCAGTGTTCATGGAAGCAATGGTCAAGAAACCAAACAATGCATTGCTTTGTGAAAATAGGAGGCAGAAGACCTCTTAGAGGGGTTGAAAAGCAAGATGTTACTTTGAGAATGAAGGTGTGTCTTACACAACCATGGGCATTTTAATCGTCTCAAGAGCACTCATGTAAGTCATTATATGAGTAGGGGTCAATATACTGAAGAGATTTCAGGTCTTTTTTTTTTAATCTTTTTATTTAAACAAAAATTCCACAAATACATGGTAATATTGACCGAATTCAAAAATTTGTTGATGCCATTCTAGTAGAGTTAGGGCTAGAAATTTGTATTCTGCCACTTATCAATATAAAACTTTGATACAATGTGTGAATGGAGGACAGTTTTGTCCTAACAATATTTGAATTTCCAAAATGCCTGTGCTAGTCTGGATCAACTAGAGAAGCAAATCCAGAGGAACTCAAATTGTATAAGAAAGATCATTATATACATGAGCAATTGAATATTGAGAAAACATCCTAGTCCAGGCCAGAGCAAGTCCAGAAATTTGATATTAGCCCCTATGTCTGAAACCAATCTATAAATTCCTCTTTAGACTCATGAAACACATGCAATGATGCTGAATGCAGGAAGATCACAAGCTGGTGGGTGGGAATTCTTGTGGATCCAATGGCGGTGGAAGCATCCCAGCACAGGCTGAGGTCTCCTTTGTGGGTCCTCTGACACCAGACCTCTGGCTGCATCGGTGTAACTCCATGTGTCTAGGCCACAGGAATAGCCTGTCTGTGCCCCACCTTTAGTGAGTTATTTATCTCGTTTGCCTTCACATGAAAGCGTCCAGGTTCAACTTGAGTAACAAGCTAAACTCTATCTCATCACTCCTAAGTTGGCAACAAATTATCTAACTATCAGACTGTCCCACAGGGTACCTGGTCTCCATCGGATATGAATTAAGTTGTAAATGTACATGTCAAAAAAATAACTGATACTACAAAAATAAAAGTTTTTTTTTCTCTGAAGTTAGGCATAGGTTTAATTCGAAGAGAAATATAAGACAAAGCAGGTGTGATCATTTATACCCTGCTTTCTCAACTAAGGAAAGATAACTTAATTTTTTAACCCTCCAGTTAATAGCTGAGTGCTCAACAATTTGTACAATCCATGTATAATCAGGGTCTCTTTAAATTACACCCACTTAACCATTTATTCTGTGTCTGACTCATGGTGACCTCATGTCAGAGTGGAACTGTGATTCATAGGGTTTTCAGTGACTTGTATTTCAGGTGATCACCAGAGCTTTCTGCTAAGGCACTTAAGATTGAGCTGGAAGCTCCAACTGTTCAGTTAGTAGTAAAATGGGCTAACCAGTTATACCATCCACAGGGTTTAAAAGGATGAGATAGTAAGGCTTTGTGTCAACTTAGCTCTATCAGGAGCTCAGTAGTGTGGCAGTAAGGCCTCCCCATAAGATTCAGGTCACAGATGAGATCAGGAGTGTTCAGAGTGGTATCAAGGCTGAAAGGTAAACAAGCGGCCATCTAGTGCAGAGGCAGAAAAGCCCACAGAAGAAGAAGTCCCCCAGACTGTGTGATCATGAGGGGGTTGAAGGAAGCAGATATCAAGCATCAAGAACAAGAAGCACATCACTATGAATGAGGGGGAGTGCAGCGTGGGACCCAAGGCTCATTTGTGGCCAATTGGACACCCCCTTACAGAAGAGTACCTGGGAAGAGATGGGCCATTCAGGGTGCAGTGAAGTAATGATGAAACAACTTCCCTCTAGTTCTTAAAGGCTTCCTCCCTGCAACTAGACTGGAAGGGGTACACTGATACATATGGGAACTGGAAATGCGAGTAATTCAGGTCAGATGAACCACTGAGGACCAGTGATAAGAGTAGAGATACCAGCTGGGTGGAGCGAAGGTGGAGGTGGGGGGGAGCCAATTACAAGGAGCTACACAGACAGCAGGAGGGTGGGTGAGGGGAGATGTCGGGCAGTATAAGATATGACAAAATAATAATAATTTATAAAGTATTGAGGGTTGGTAGTGGGGAGTAACGAGGAGGGAGGGGAAAAGATGAGAAGCTGATATCAAGGGCTCAAGTGGAAAAGCAGATGTTTGGAGAATGATGACCACAGCAGGTATGCTTGGCACAATATATGTAAGTCTGTATTGTGATAAGCAATGTACAACCCCCCTACCCAATAAAATGATTAACAAATAAAAGATTCAGGTCACAGCATGATGCTGTATCTATTGGGGAGTGACCCATTTCATGTCTACAAACAAACTAGGGAGAATTGGCTCTCTCTCTCTCTCTCTCTCTCTCTTTCTGAATCCTATGCCTGGTGTCTTGGACTATGTGCCAGCAGACTGTGACCAGCAGTTTACTGATCTTGAGAGCTGCTCTCCATGTGCCACGACATATGATCTGTTGATTGTTCATCACACTGATCTTCCGGCTTCCTAATTTCCTGAATTCCTAGCCCGAGGAATCCAGTTAAGTCAGAAAACGCCTCCAGAACGTAATATTATCTCACAACTGCTTCCACAAGAGCATGAGCCATGCTTCTTGACATATACTTCTCTCTTTATATACATATATATGTGTCCCTATCTTTGCTTCTCTAGAGGACCCAGCCTAAAGGATAGAATATTTGTTTTCATGGTATAGGCAGCATAAAAAATTGTATATTTTATTTCCAAGTTTTTCTGAACAAATTTCAACAATCATTCACTGAATTTCTATAATTCTCCAGCACATTGAAAGCATAGAAGGGATAAAAGGGTAAATTACCTGTGACTGTACCTTCAAAAATTTTATAATGGAGTGAAAATTCACATATCCTTAATACAACTTATTTTATGAGATTAATGGTTTTACAATATAATTTTTGTCAGAATGAAATATTGGCTGGTTCTTATTAGAAAATTGAGGCAGGTCTGAAAGTGGACATAGTATCTTTGCATCTGTTGAAGAGGGATGGAGTAAGGAATCCATAGAGAGCTAAATTGAGAAGCTGGATGGAAGTCACTCCTGAGATAAATAGATGTGCATAGTTTGCATTAAAACTTCCCATACTGATTTCTCATTGAACCAAATCTGCTTGAAGCTGTGAATAAAAAGGAAACCAAAGGTTGAATTTTGAAAAAATAATATTTTGGAGGGTCACGTCTGTAATCTCAGAATTCAAAAACATCAGAATTATTGTGGATCCTAAAGGGTGGGCTTTAAGAAGCAAGCATAAGTTAATTAATTTCCTTTTGGTTGCTATTTCTGTTTATGAGAATCCTATGAGGGTGAATTTCAAAGACAAAGCAGAAAAAATAGAGCAGTCATATGAGTTCTCTTTTTGCCTTGAAAGTAGCCACGTTTTGAAAAAAGTTACTATTTCCATGAGGTACTTATCAGTGTGTGGCACCTTAATGCAGGTTAAATAAAGAACATTGTTTCTAATTTCTAAAAAAGATTTTAAAGTAAGCACATTTTTAAAAGAAGAGAAGATCTTCCTTTGTTAAGAACAGATCTTTATTGCATTATAATCTCAAATCTAAGGCATTATAATCTCAACTTCAAGGCAGAAATAAATACAAATTTCCTGTTACAGTTAATACAATCTTGGCAGTTTGCATTGTTAATAAAATAAGCAGTAATGGAAGCATGATAAACAACTATGTTGGCTAAAAGATACATGAAATAACTTCATATAAAGTTGTTTATATTTAGCTTTTAATAGCTTACTCGTTTTAATAGCTTATTTGTGAAAATGTAAGGGACTCTTTAGAGTATAACAATATGAGATGTTCATAATTAAGTACTTCTTGGACATTATTATGACTCAGTTCAATGTATTCATGGCAGACAGCAAAATATATAGAAACTGTGATGTGCCCTAAAAACACAATCCCAACAAATAAAACGATGGTTTTCAATCAAAGTTACGTCTTCTTCAAATAACTATTGACTCTCATGAAACAGCATCTGATTTGGAAGTGAGGCAGAATAATACAGTGAGCATTTAAGAGAAGAAACTCTAAGAATCAGACGGTCTGATTTTAAGACTTTTGCCTGCCCTCTACTAGCTCGGTGACCATAGAAAAGACATGTAAACTCTGTGCCAAATATTCGTCTTTGACAAATTGGTGATAAAAACAGTGTTTACCTCAGAATGCCACTATGACGATTAACGAAATTAATGTCACACTGATGGGAAGAGGGAGAGGGGAGGATGAGAGGGAAGGGGGTATTAATATATATTAAAGTGATTACAGAGCTGTCCAAAATACAACAAATTAACTGGCCCTGCTGTAAATGGAATATCTGTCCTTGGGATACCAATTGATAATGCAACATGAACTGTGTTATCTGATCAGCCAGACACTGTAAACAGGTATATATCACTCCATTTCCAGTTGCAGCAAGTCATACACATGACATTCTGGAACCAAATGGAAGTAAAATGAGACAGCACATCTCCTTGTCTTCTTGGTCAAAAGTTGTTTGTTTTTCTCTTCTTCTGAGCTGCTACCTAGTTGACCCAACTCATGGCAATCCTGTGTAAAAGCGTCCCCCAGTTCTGTGCTATCCTCAAATTGCAGGTATGTTGGAGTTGGTTGCTGTTGCCATTGTGCCAATGCATCTTATCAAAGATCTCCTCACCTTGATGCGCTCTCTACTTTACCAAGGAGAAATGCTGTACTATCAATGCTGTACTATTTTGGAAAATTTTGAAGTTAAACAAGGTTAAGTAGCTATTTGCTGCTTTGTTTTTGCTTTAGCATGCATTGTGAACTTCTAAAAGCTATGTGTGGTAATAGCAGATACATTTGATCATAGAATTCTATTTGTTTTTCCTAAGGTACTTTTATTTTGTTTATGCTATAGGTAAACATTCAATGGAACTTTTGAGCAAATGTTATAAATCATGATATCTGAGCAGAATTTAAGGATGTTCTACTGATGAAACTCTGGCTGTGTGCTTATTTGAGAAATGGCAAATGTATGGTTAAAAATTAAAAACTTTAAAAATAGACTTGTTGGATTTCTTGTAAATGTACTCTATGGTAGAATTATTTATTATCAGGAGAGTTGATACATAGGCACAAATGATCAACTAACATACAGCTAGGGTCCCATCTTCCTAGAATCTCCAGTGAAAGATATATTATGCTCTGGATTCAGCATCATTCGGTCAAATATATTTTGAAGAGTTTAGGAAAATATCAAAGACCTAAGCCCAAGAGTCCCTGGGTGGTATGAATGGTTAATATGTCAATTGAAAATCAAAAGGTTACAGGTTCAAGTCCAACCTGACGTGACAACAAAATGACCTGGAGACCTACGTCTGGAATCTGCCTCTGAAACCTCTAAGAGGTAGGGCTCTTCTGACATCCGCACGGAGCTTCCAAGAGTCAGAATTGACTTATTGACACATAGTCTATTCTCTGCTACATTATGGAAAATTTAAGCATAATTTGTTCATTAGATTTGTTTAGTAAAGTTTAAGAAAATGTGGACATCTGCAACATAACAGCACTTTTCCCTCTGTTTTTGGAACCTCTTAAAATATAAAAACAACAACATTGAATTCCTAGCAATGAACTGGGAGCGAAATAAGTGGAGTTGTTAATCATAAAGTAGTGTCAGGAAATACAAAAGCAACTGATTTAACAATGTTGCTTGATATGGTTTGTTTTATGGTTCTTGGATTATAGAAAAAATGAGGCAACCTAAGTAATAGGTATAACATGTTTCTTTGGAAACAAAAGCTATACATTCATGTTCTGAAGAACACTTGGAGATTTTTTTAGGAAAAAAAATTCATAAAATACTTAATAAGACTCCTTTGCAAGTTACAAAACTTGAAATTTTTAACAATGGTTATTGTTAGCCTGTTTTGTGTCAAAAGAATCACTTATTTTATGCTCCCATTCTCTTTTCCCCTAATTTTCTTGCAAAATCATAAAAGCTCCTGGAACTCTTAAGTATTAGTTTGAACAATCGCATGCTCCTTTGATTAAAATTTCACAACATAGACTTGAAAATGAACTTTTAAATTAGAAATTATGCAATTTTAGAAAGATGTTTTAAAAATGTGCCACTGAGTTGACTCAACTAATGTAGATGTCGCATGATACCCTCCCTGTATGACAATGATCCATAGGGTTCCAGTGTCTGATTAGGGAGAAGTAGTTTGCCAGGAGTTTCTTCTGAACTCTCTCAGGGTGAATGCAAAGCTCTTAGGAAGCAGCTGTTAATGATTTGTACCCAAGGACTCCCAAAATAGACAGTAAGTTCTTAGAAATGGTTATTTCTCACATCACTGCAGTTGTCTGGCATGGACCATTATCTTGTTCTTTCTTTATCTTTTTTTTTAATTAGTCATTTTATTGGGGGGAATCTTACAAATTGTATGACAATACATAATTCAATAGTATTAAGCACACTTGTATAAATGTTGTCATCAATATTTCCAAAACAATTTCTTTCTACTTGAAACCGTGGTATTGGCTCATCTTTCCCCCCACTTCCTCCACTACTCTCCCACAATCGTGAATCTTTGGTCAGTTATATATTATTATTGCTATTTCATGGGATTGTCATGGGACTATATATCAAATTTTATATGTTCCCCCTTCTCCCTCTACCCCAACCCTCCACCACCATCCCCCTACCCATATCATATCCCTACTCAGCCTAGTGTTCCTGAGGATTTCATCTGTCCTGAATTCCATGTGTTGAGAGCTCTTATCTGTTCCAATGTGTGCCCACTGGTCTAACCAGATTTGTAAGGAAAACTCAGTCATGGTAGTTGGGTCGTGAGTGGCAGCATTTTAGAGTGTGAGAGGAATGATATGTGTTTGTCCATGCTGTGCTGCACCCTGGTTGGATTATCCCCCAAAAGAGAGGTGACAAGGAAGGGGCAATTTAACCTTGAGTTTTGTTAAACAAGGAATTATTGGCTCAGGTATTTAACCAATTTACAAATGCTAATTCATTGGAGGTCAAGCAATCAGTTTATATTATGCTCAGGCAATCAGTTTATGATAAATGAGTAGAGACTCAGGGGAGGGAACACAGTAACTTCTAAAGCTTACCTTTGTGTGTACAAGCAGGTACCCACCCCCACCCCCCAAAAATGGAAAAAAGCTCCACTATGCAGAGTTTTATTTTTGGGGGGCAGAGTTTTCATAGTGAGCATTTTTTTTCCTGCTGAGTCAGCATCCAGTGCATCCAATGGCATCACCTGGGAAGATTCTCTGTGGCCACCGTGAAGATTTTCATAAAAGCAGTTTAGCTCAAACCTAATTTTCTGTAATGGGCCATTTAAGAGAACTGCATGTGGCTGTGAAATTTTGCTTCCTTTTCAAGAAAAATGGCACAGAAACTGTTGTGATGTTGAACATATCTTACAAGGAGAGTGCTATGGGAAAATCTCAATGTGCAAGTTGTTTTCCCATTTCAAAGAAAGAAAGAAAGAAAGAAAGAAAGAAAGAAAGAAAGAAAGAAAGAAAGAAAGAAAGAAATGCTGATTGAGGGCAAACCTTGTTCTGGATATCCATTAACTTCCAGAATAGACAAAGATGTCGACTCATAGTGCAATTGAAATTCATTCCATCAGGTCAGACTGTTAATCAAGCTTCCTGTTGAAAGGTTCTTCAACATTGCCTAACAATCCATGACCAAAAAAGGGCCTAGTTTGTGGCAGAAGAGAAACTGCTTTTTCCACCACAACAATGCACCTGCTCCCTCAGTCATCTTAGTGTGCCAGTTTGGGGCAAAAAACAAACAAACAAACACCATGCCTCTCTTGTCACATACATCTTGCCCGCCCGACCTAGCTCCGTGCAGTTTCTTTTTGCTTCTGTGAATGCAAAGGGATGTGAAAGAATAGTAATCTGATGATGTAGAAGAGGTGACGGAAAAAAATAGGGGAGGTGTTGTCAGTCATTCAAATAGGTGAGTTTGAAAAATGTTTGGGGCTGAGCCCTGGTAGCATAGTGGTTGTGCGCGGGACTGTGGCCCACTGGGATGGAGGTTCAATCCTAGCAGTGGGGTTTGGCCTCCTACTCCCACCACCGGAGAGCAGTGATGCCCCCTCCCCCCCCCAAAAAAAAGAAAGAAAAATGTTTGGAACAGAATCACAGATTTGACAAGTGTATCAAGTGTAGCAGAGCGTACTTTGAACGTGATAGGTTTGATTTGTTGGGAAAAAGTAAAGCACTTAACTTTGAAAAGTGAATCTGTTTTTTGGTGGGTACCCCCTTGTTTATTCAACCTGTTCTTTACTGAAAGCACTGTCAGCATCCACTGTAGGGATTTTAGCTTGAAGGACTGTGGCTATGTGTATTGCAGCAATAATATATTAATCACCTGAAAAATAGGTGTCCATTTTCTCTAGTTCATATAAATACTGTGTCTTTTCTTGTTTGTTTTATCTAAGAAGAGTAATTAAGCCAACAGTTTAAAGTTTTACAAGTTGAATATTCTATCATGATGTGACTTCGCTTGGTCTACATCATTGGGATAAAAAAATACATATGAATAATATTTTTCTATATGCATGGTCAATAACTGAACATGATAAATGTAGTAGAATTTTTTAAAATTAAAATATTGCATCCTAATGAATAAACATATACAACATCTAGGTGAACTGAGTATTCAAAATGTTCAAAATAATTCTTGTTATCTGTCTCTCCTTGTGCTATGTATTTTATGTAAGTGATTATTTTAACCTTGGCATACACACGAAATCCTTGATGTGTTGGCTACACAATTTAATATCAACTTGATAAAAGAATGAAGAGATGAAGTCTAGCCTGTCAATCAGGTGTCGGCCTCAAAATTCCTTCTTGTGAGCAGACCTTATCCTGAGGATTCTAGGAACTTTCGTTTTCTGTTTTATTTTTGGCCATCACTGCCCTCAGGTGGTGGGAGTAGGAGGCCCAACCTTTGCTCTGTGGAGCTGGAATCGAACCTCCATCCCAGTGGGCCGCAGTCCTGTGCACACCCACTACGCCACCGGGGCTCAGCCTGGATTCTAGGAACTTTCTTTCCTGATTCTGCCATAAGAAGAAGTGCCTCCCCCCCAGCCTCTCACTATCTGCTACACATTCCTGTTGGAAAGTTATATGGGGTCATGCTGACGGCAGCTGGAGACCTGGAGAAGCATCCACCACCTTTAAACCCAAAAGACTCCACCAACCTATGATACCCTGCATTCATCATTCAGCACCATTATATGTGCTATGTGAGTCTGAAAAAGAATCCATAGGCTAATATCAAATTTACAGTCTAATATCAAACTTATGGACCTGTTTTGAACTGGACTGGAATGTTTTATTGACACATAGTTACTTCTTGAGATAAAGTCCTCTCTTATACATATGTGAATGCCCCTGGATTTGTTTCTCTAGTCTACCCAATTTAACATACTTGATATACACATAATACTTTTTATATAGTAACCAATATTTGAAAAGACTAAGTAATTTGTTCCAGGTGAACAAAATTAACCTACTCGGTGGTAGCACTAGTAAGTGAACTTAGAGCAAGCAACTCCCAGACCAAATATTTCATGTTTTCCAATTAATTATTTCCTCTCCTATGACATCTGTGGAAAATATTCATAAAAATATCTATGCTCATGAATATGTCAGAACTACTTTAAGCAAAACCAGGATCAGTCTTTCTTTCTAATTTCCACCAGAGCTCAATTCATGGCTCCCTTTGTGTGGTTATTGACTGAATGTTGATTAAACTAATATTTGCTGGATAGAAGCTGTAAAATGATAATGCAATTTCTTAGTCAGCTAATGGTGGGGTTTAGAATAAAGTCACAGAGCAGTGGTCCTCAATCTTCCTAATGCTGCCTCCCTTAAATAAGTTCCTCATGCATTGTTGACCTCCAACCAAAAATTTATTTTCATTGCTACTTGAAAACTGTAATTTTGCTACTGTTATAGATCATAATGTAAATATCTGATATGCAGTTTATATTTTCATTGTTACAAATGGAACATAATTATAACATAGTGATTAATCACAAAACAATATGTATTTATATAATGTGAAATATTTCTGTGTTTTCCGGTGGTTTTAGGTGACCCTGTGAAAGGGTCATTCGGCCCACAAAGGGGTTGTGACCCATAGGTTGAGCACTGTTGTTATATAGGAAGTTAATTCACCCTTCTTCCTTCCTTCTCTTCAACTTATCTGGAAAATTTAGGGCTTCATTAACTTAAAAGCTGTTACTATAAATCAGAATTAAATTACATGAAGGAGAAAGAGAGAAAAAACATAATAGAGAAGAGAAGCATATTGAGATAATAAATAAATTATACAGATATCTTATAAACATACTCTCTTAAGTCAGTTCCTAACTTTTGTTTATTTTATATTACTTATGTGCTCCCATAAGTTTCATCGTGAAAGTCACACCTTGAGTTGATTTCCAATGCACAGTGACCCTAAATTACAGAGTAAAACTTCCCCATAAGGATGCAAAACCTTTAAACCTTTATGAAAGCAGACTGCCATATATTTTTCCATACCTGGTAAAGGAAGCTAAAGATAGCTATTTCTTTTCTTCTGTGCTACATAGTTTTCTAGATACCATACCATGGTATTTGTCTCATTATATTGAAGTTATAGATAAACACCCATGACTTTTCTCTGGACCACATGATCTTTGTCATTGTTGGATGTCATTGGTTATGACACATTGTTACCCTTTCCATAACAGAACAAAACACCAGGCTGCCCTGTGCTATCCTTCCAATTTTTCTTGTTTGAGCATATTGCTGTAGCTATCCTTCTCCTTGAGGGTCTTCTGTTTTTTACTGGCCCTCCAATTTACAAAGCACGATGTCCTTTTTTAGGACCTTCTCTCTCTTGTCCAAAGAATTTGGAAAAGGTCTTGCCCCCCTTTCCATAAGAAACATTCTGTCTATATTTCCTTTTTTCTTTTTTTAATTAAAATCATTCTATCGAGGGCATCATTGTTCACGATAACATAAATGCATATACTGTGCCAAGCACCTTCACACGCTTGCTGCCATTATCATGCTCCAAATATCCGCTTTTCCACTTGAGCCCTTGATATCAGCTTCCTGTCCTTTACCCTCTGTCCCTGCTCCCCTGACTGGACTTCTTCCCAGACAGATTTGTGTGTTTTTTTGACAGTTCAAAGTATCCTCAATATTCTTAGGCAGCCACACAATTGAAATGCATCAATTCTTCTGGTTCTTGTTTTAGTTAGTGCAATGGAGTAGCTTGTAATTCCTAGTGACCTATGTACAACAGTGTAAAGCACACATCTGTCCTGTGTCCTCCTGACGATCTTGGATATGCTTGATCCCATTGTTTCAGTCATCGTGGCAATTCATCTTGTTGAGAGCCTTTCTCTTGTTCACTCCCCATCCATTTTACCACACTTGATGTCTTCTCTAGGCACTGATCAGTCGTAGGAACATGTTCGAAATACATGAGATGCAGCCTGGCCAGCCTGGCCTCTGAGGCACATTCTGGCTATACTTCTAAGACAGATATGATCATTCTTTTGGTAGTCCCTGGTACTTTCAATATCATTTCCCAGTACCATAATAGGTCAAATGAATTGGTGGCATTAGGTCTTCTTGATTTAATTTCCAACTTTCATATGCATCTGAGGCAACGGAAAATATGAAGCCTTGTGTCAGACACATCTTAGGCCACAGAGGCACATCTTGAACAGCAGTGTTACCCAATGCAATGGCCCTTTGGTCTCTAGACTGCTGCTTCCATGAGAATTGACTGTGGATTCAAGCAAGTCAAAAACTTGACTACTTCAACTTTTCTTCTGTTTATCATAAAGTTCCCTATTGGTCCAGTTGTGAGCATTTTTGTCTTCTTTACACTGAGTTGTAGTCCATACTGAAGGCTGAAATCTTTGATCTTAATCAGCAAGTTTATGAAATCTTCCTCCCCGTCAGCAAGCAAGATTGGGTCACAGCTTACTGTTGGGAGTTGATAAAGCCATCTTCCAACCTTGCCACTGCATTTTTCTTCATATAATCCAAATTCTCTGATGATTATTTCAGCATTCAGTTTTAATAAGCAGGATGAGAGAATGCAGTCCTGGCATATTTTTCTTGATTTTCAATCATGTAGTGCTGCCTTGGTCTGTTCATAAAACTGCCTCTTCATCCATGTACCGCTTCTGTATAAGCACAGTTCAAAGTGCTAGAATTCCCATTCTTCTAAGGCCTTCCTTAGTCTATTAAGATCCCTCTAGAGTGAAGAAGGCTAGAAGATAAGGTTGGTGAGGTGGATCAGATTGGGTCTTTAAGGGGAAATTGTATTTCACCTTTTAGATGATGGAAAGTCACTGAAAGAGCTTGTTCTGGAAAGTGATATTGTCAGATATATGTTTCATTGTAATTAAACTTGTATTAAGGATCAGAATGTGAGGCCCTTATACTTACTTAGGTAAGATATATCAAAGGTAATATTAGGTAAGATATATGAGGGGAAAAGACCTAACATAGGTGAACTAAAAAAATTGTGAAAAAAATCCCACTATATTTCACTGAATATTTTCCCAAATTTGTTGAAGCCTTTTTACATGAATAGGGTTTTTTATTTTTCTTTCCTGCCACATGGACTTCCAGTAATTACATCATAGCATTCATCAC
>PVJH01017919.1:0-46535 GCA_004026705.1 Nesogale talazaci
GCAGCAGAAGCATCACAGCCCTGGAAGGAGTCTCCATGTGGCTTTTCTGGCTTCAAATATCTGGTTTCAAAAGGGGAGGCCCATGTGGCTTCTCCTCCAACTCCTCTAGTCTCAGGGTCTATCAGCATGCTGTCATCTTGTCTTGTTGGTAGACCGTCTCTAAGAGACTGAGTCAAGTCTCTCTCCTCCAATTGGGAAATACCACACGACTTCCTAGAATCCTCAGAAGAAAGCCATACCCACACAGAGGCCTCATTGGCTATCTCCAGATTGACAGGCTAGACTCCATTGCTACACTCCCAATCATGAAACTGACACAGATCAGTGACTGCCACTGGGACTGATAAGAAAATGAAGGTCTGATCAAGTGGTCGACAACGACTCTAGAACAAAGATAAGCTTGTAAGGGGACAGGGACATGAGTTTAATGGAAGCCGTAACCCAGAATCAAAATACTAAGACTTGACACATTGTAAGGGACATCTCACTGCCACCAAGTCCATGCCGAGTCATAGGAGCCCTATAGGACAGAGAAGCACTGGCCCTGGGAATTTCTGAGACTGTAGTTCATCGGAGGAGTAGAAAACCCTGTGTCTTTCTCCCAAGAAGTGGCCGATGGTTTCAAACTGCTGACCTTGGGGTTTGCAGGCCAATGCATGACCAAGACACCATGATGACTCCATGAGGAACATAGCCAATGTCATTGAACTCTTTGTATAGAAATGACTGAATGATAAATTATACTTGCATGTAAACCTTCTCTTAAAGCACAAGACAGCATTAAAGGGAAGTGAAAAAATTTGCTGCCTGCAAGAACTTGAAGCTCGAATTATTTAAAAGGACTTCAGATCAATTAAATTCGGTCCCACCAAAGAAGTAGGAAAGAACTACAGCAGTGCCCTTACTGAGCACCTGATTTCCTATCCTCTCAGGAGTCAGGAGCCCAAAGGGAAGAGATGATTAATAGAATGACTGTTCCATGGCCTAGCCTGAGCACAGCTGCGAAAGATGAAGTTGTGAGAGAGAATTGTTGGAACCAGGGGGATAGAGAGAGGGAGAAAGAGAGAGAGAGAGAGAGAGAGAGAGAGAGAGAGAGAGAGAGAAGGGACTTGAAGGGAACAGAGATTTCATAATCACGTTGCCTAGGAGAAGAGGCGTTAGCTCAGAATTTACAGTGTCTGGGTTGAAGGGAGAGAAAGAGAAACACTGTACTTTTTGTTCCCTGCGCCTGATTTAAATGCCAGTCTGCAAGATAACAAGGCTCCCCTCCACTCTTGAACTGCTTTGAAGAGAAATGCAGGGAGAAGCTGAGCAGAACTAGCACCAGCGGGTGAAAAGGCCTGGACTGACGGGTTCTTCAGCTGGTTCTGACTGGCCCTCCCCTCTTTGACGAGGGGGAGCATTTCGAGTGCAGGGGCCCTAGCTTACCAGAGCTTAGTATGTGCAGAACTACCACCTTCCTTGTGCAGGGGCCCGCTGAGGCCTGCAGAGGAGAAACCATTAGTACCTGGTGAAAAACACTGGCTCTAGTCAACTCTGAGTCACGGCGCTCCCATGTGTGCCAGAGGAGAACTGCACTTCCTCAGGAAGATTTGCGGGGGCTGAATTGGAGGAAATGGACTGCCAGGCCTTTCTTCCAAAGCCCTCGGGGTGGACCTGAGCCTCCAGTCTTTTTGGTTAGCAGCCAAGGATGTTGCTGACGGAAGAGACCCTCGAAGTCACTTCATCCAAGCGACTGGAACATGCAGAGGTTTGGGAGGGGCAGCAGATTTATTTCTGCATCCAAAGACACACGGAATGGGCCTTCGACGCATACAAAAACCTTCCTTGCAGTTAGCAGTCCAATGCATAAGCACTATGCCACCAGAGCCCTTAAGTCAGCAGTTTGACCTTTGTGGGTCAAACAACCTTTTCACAGGGGTCGCTCGATTCATAACAGAGGCAAAATTACAGTTAAGAAGTAGCAACGAAAATAATTTTATGATTGGAGGGTTACTACAAACTGAGGAAATGTATTAAAGCGTCACAGCATTAGGAAGGCTGAGAACCACTGTCTTACATGCATAGAAATAGGTACTAAGTGCCCAAGTATATAACTGGTGGACTTTTCTCAGCCCCTAACATCCATCTGTGCTCTTGCTGGTAACCATCCTCGGATTTTCCTTTGGGGAGTTGCCACTCCCTCCATTCCTCATCTTCGTCTGTTAGGCTGGCAAACTTCTTGGATTCCAAGGAGGGATCACATGACCCAGGCACAAGCCACAGCGAAAGGCTGGGCGGCTGCAGTGCAGTGAGCTTTTCACGGAGAGATGCAACAATAGTGCCTCCTCACTCGCTTGCGTGGGTCAGGTGGGAGCGGACCTGGTTGTATCTACTCTGGCCTGTTGCCTATTGCCTTGACACTCAGCCTGAGACGGGCACGGAAGCAGCAGAAGACAGAGAGTGCAGGAGAAACAGAAATGTCCTGACATGATTTGAGCCCTAGATCCAGCCACCCCTCAAGCCAGATCTTTTCAGCAGTCAGCCACAGAAATTCCCTTCCTGTATGTAAGTCGTTGGTGGGAGTTTTCTGTTGCTTACACTCAAAAGCCTCCTTACTGATTCAGCTAGGAGATCTGCAAATATTTGCACACGTGAAGTAGAGATCCATGGCTTCATTAAACAATAAATAAAAGCCTAGCTTACAAGCAAATAGTCTATTTAAAATTTATTTTTATGAAAGTGAAACTCAAAGTACTCGCCATTCTCTGGACTCTCTCTCTCTCCTTCGTACATACAATGCAGGCTCCTGCACCATTCTCCAAATCTGAGCTCTCTCTCCCATAATACCGCCGCCATTGGGTCAATCCTGACACATAACAATCTCATAGGACAGATTGTTCCTGTGCGAGTCTCTAAGGCTGTAAATCTTTAGAGGAGGAAGAAGCCTCATCTTTCTCTCTTGGATAGGGTGTTGGGTTTGAACTACCGACCTTGCCCAGTGATTACCCCACAGCTCCATGAGAGCTCCTTGCAAACCACAGTGAACCTCCACTATTCAACATAGTAGCTGGTGGAAGACCTGAGCTTTTACTGGGTGAGGACAACATCCCTTTGGAGAAACCCCCAGATGGAAAGAGTCAGCAGTAAACTTTTTCATAGGAGATTTTTTAAAAAACATGAAAAGAGAGGGATTTTAATCTCTTCAAATAGTTCAATTTGTTCTAATACAATGGATGATTATAGGAACAGTGATGAATGAGGCGCTCATAAATTATAATATGGCCAAGTTCTTTCCTTGTTTTTTGGAAAATTAGTGAAAAGATAGGCTTGCGGTTACACCCCAGAAAGGAATGGGAGAAGAAAGGCCAACATCCAGGACTGTGGACTCTGCCAAAACAATGTACTGTAAATGAAGGGTGGGAGAGAAAGCATTTGGCTCAGTTCAGCATCCACTCACCCTTTGTGTTCAGGGAAAACAACACTCAGACTTTTTGATATCTGAGTTCCATTTACTCTTGGCAAAGTACAGTTCTCTGGTTCAAATTAAAGACGAAGAAGAAGAAAAAGAAAAAGCCTCTAAGAAACCCAGAGGGTTTCTTGGACATCAAATGGCTTTTGCACAAACAACATATTGATGAGCTAAGTGTAAATGAATCAAAAACATACAGAGTAAAGATTCTCTGAACCATGCAGACCCTCCCACACGACACACAAAAGGACTCAGAGAACCACCCGGTTGCCTCTTCCTTTAAGGAATAGCCTTCTTGTTTTTAAACCATATTTTAGCCTCTTCTCAAGTAGCCTTTGGGGGACCTTTGCAAGCGATGGGAAAGGGAATAAGGGACTAGATGGCTCCGATGCTGGTGCCTGGCAAACTGTTTATGATGTTGATGGCTGTTCCTTCCTCGATGAGTCTTGAAAGCTGAGATGTAGAGGGGAGGCTCGTGGCCTGGAGGTCATGGTCAAGAGAGACATTCTGGCTCTGTGGTGCTGGTTCTGCCTTTGGTGGGGGTGTGACAGCAGAGGGCCTTTCTCTCTGGTTTCTTAACGGGCTCAGCTAATGAGTCCCCTCTCATCTGACCAGGGAGCTCTGGTGCCAAGTGCTCACTCTTGGATGGCAAGGTCCAGAGAGAAACATTAGCGGCAGCTAGGGAGAGAGATGGGCCTTTCTACCCCGATAAAGAACTCCAGCCTCAGAAACCCACAGGGGCTATGCCACCCAGGCCTACGAAGCCACCCATGGACACAATCGCAGTGAGTTTGCATTTTTTTCCTTTCTTTCCGCCCCTCCCCCCCATTTTAATCACGTACTGTGCATTGGTCAAGCCCTATGAAGAGAACTTGAAGCTGGCAGCCTGCTAGACATATGTCGTATGGTCCTCTCTCTCGTCTTCTTTTATAATACTTGGAACTCACCGACCATCCCATTTGCTCATTTGAGGCCTACAGGGGTTTTTAGAATATTCGCGGAGTTGTGTCATTTACGGACATTTTAAAAATCAGTTTTAGAGCACTTGCATTCACCTCACATGAAACTTCTTGCCCTTTAGCTTTAGTGGGCTAGTCATGGAGAGATCCCATCTCCCCATTCCCACAGCCCTAGGCAACCACGGATCAACCTTTTGTCATTTTCTATTTACCCCTTGTGGACATTTTTTTCAGGTAATCATTTTATCGGGTGTTCTTACAGATGCCATAGCATTCCATAATTCAAATGAATCGAGCATAATTGTACTAACTCAGTTCCAGACATTTTCTTTTTTCTTAAACTCTGATATCAGTTCCCCTTTATCCCCACCCTCCCCTGAAGTCTTACTGTTATCGTTATATATTATTATTGTCGTGTTATTATATAGATACTTATAGCTGTATAACCCCATCCAATATACCCATTCACCTGCAGTCTGTTCGCTCCCCTCTCAAGTGAGCTGATACAGTCATCATTGCTAGCGGCTTCCCTTCACTCCCTCCCCCCCTCCCCATCTCTTTCCATCTCCTCAGGGAAGCGTTGCTCCCTATCCTGTTTCTCAAGAGTAATCCAGCCTGGCATTCCTGCATCAAGTGATCTTAATTACATAAATGAACATACTCAGGTCTAACAATACTAATGAGTCTTCATAGTGACTGGAGGAACTATTAAAGCACCAGATCATCCCTTCTGTGTGACCCTGGGGTCTGCTTGTTTTTGAACTTCTGATACCTCTTCCCTTCAACACCACATGATTGCACAGGCTGGTGTGCTTCTTCCATGTGGGCTTTGTTCCTTCCCTGCTAGATGGCCACTTGTTTAACTTCAAATCTGTTAACACCCCAGACGCTATACCAGCTAGTAGCTGGGCACCATCGACTTTCTTCACAACATTTGCTTATGTACCCATTTTGGCTTCAGCAACCATGTGGGGAAGGCATCATACAGTGCCACATTATTAGAATAAACCCTTCTTGTACTGAGGTAAGATTTTTTGTAGAGACCTAAAGTCTGTCTGCTTCCACATTGTATTTACATATATGTACATGTGTAGACAAATACACCAATATTTATGCAATTCTATATTTATAGATCTATATTTATACCTACATATAATTTTGACTGTCTTCTTTCCAGTTTCTCTTTTTTCTTTCCACCTGCCCCATTCACATCATTCACATCTCAGATTGACCAAACATGACCAGCAAGGCTGCACCATCCTCACCACCATCCTCAGCTGTTCCTCTGTCCCTGTCATTATGGGCTTAACACTCAACGTCCCTGGCCTTCTCCCCTCCCAGTAACTGGGCATGTTCTGTCTCTGTCTCCATGGGATTGCTTATCCTGTCTATATAAGATAGACAAGATAGATAGATAGATAGATAGATAGATAGATAGATAGATAGATAGATAGATAGATACCCCAGTGGCATAAGTAGTTGAGTGCGGGACTGTAGCCCGTGGTCTGGGTGGTTCAAATTCAGCGGTGGCTCTCGGAGCAGCACTGGGTAGCACCCACGACTACCAGAGGCAGTGATGCCAAAAAAAAAAAAAAAGATGGATAGATAGATACATAGATAGATAGATAGATAATAGTTCCAAGTCTACTTGGTTCCTGATTCAGGGTGAATGAATATCTATCTCAAATAGCAAGCAGTATGTTACAAACCCTGAGCCTAATTCTCTTTTCTTTTGGGGTTCCATATTCCTGAACCCACTTACCTAACAGCACTTATACCCTTTTAATCTTCAGCATTCGTGTTGGAAAGGCACACATCCTACAAGTCCCCATTGCTCTTCCTGCAGCCAGGGATAGAGCAGTCTAGTGCCCCCCCCACCCCTGTTACACCTTTAGAATTTCAGTGTAGCACCCTTGTGAGTAACCCTCAACCAGTTCAGGTGGAGTGCCAAGTCCTTCCCCCAGAGTCGGACGTCTACAACCAGGATTCCTCAGGACCTTGGAGGCTTCGCTGGCTCCCAACACCGATCTGTTGCACTCCCCTCTTAGTTTGCCCCCATGTGGGCATGTCAGATGGCCCCAAGCTGAATCTTCAGCATCATGCTCTGCAGTGCTGTCATCTAGGAAGGGGACATCAGTTACGAGCTGAAGACAAACCTGCAGCCCTCTCTCTGAACCAGCTCCTCCAAACAGGAACATTGCCCTCAAGGACTGGCCCACCAGAATGCAATATGCTCTCTCTTCCTTTCCTGTGGTCACATAGCAATACCTTCCCTTTGGGTGAATTATTGTCCTGGTCCCCTATTGCCATCTTTTTTCTCCCCCCACCCCGCTGTGGACTTTAAAGGCATATGAGGGGGATGGAGAGGAGATGCTTACCAGCACAAGTGTTATCTGCATCATCATCATCATTATTATTATTATTTATTTGTCTGTTTTTATTTGATATTATATGCATCTTTTTGTGCTTGGCTAACTTCATTCAGCATAATATCCTCCAACTGTCTCCACGAGATGAGATGCTTCCTCTTTTCATCACTATTTTTAGAGATACAGGACTCCAGGCGTGTCTATCCCTGAATCTTTTAATCCTTTCATCTATGGATGGAAATTTAGGCTGTTTCCATTTCTTTGCAATTATGAACTGTGCATCGATGAACATTTTAACACAGATGTCTGGTTGTGGTTGGTTTCCTATTTCCTCTGGGTAGTAGAATGGCTGGGTCGTAAGGTAACTCAATTTCCATGTTTTAGATATTGCCAAATCACTTTTCACAGCTGCTATCCATATCTTTAGGTCTGCCAGCAGTAAATGAGAGTTCCTACCTTATTATGCCTCCTCCAACATTTGTTGCTTTCTGATTTTTTGAACTGGGCTATCTTTATACCCCTTGTGGGCATGTTACCTAAATAAAAGTAGTCAATATATTATTGTCTTTGGGCTTTCTGGCTTTTTTTATTTATTCAATGTGTTTTCAAGGTTCATCTTCATTGTGATATGTATCAGTATTCCATTTCCTTTTATGGCTGAATAGTATTCCACTGGATGGATATACCACTCTTTCTGGTCGTAAGTTCATGGATATTTGAGCTGTTTCCATTTTGGGACACCAGGGCCACACACTGTTGTGAACATTCAAGTGCGGGCTTTTGCGTGGGCATGTGTTTTCGTGACTACTGAATGCATGCATAGCAGTGAAAACACTGAGCCATATGGTCACATAGTTAACCTTCTGAGAAACTGTCGGGCTGTTTTCCATTTTGCATTCCTACCAGCAGTGAGTGGGGGTTCTGAATCCTCCATATTGACACTAATTATTGCCCGTCTTCTTTATTAGAGCCATCTTAGTGGGTGTGAAAGGGTATCTCACTGTGGCTTTCTTATGCAGTTCCCTGGTGGCTAACGACTTTCAACTCTCTTCATGCATTTATTGGCTGTTTGTATAACCTCCGGGGAGAACTGTAGGTTCATATCCCTCTGCCCATTTATTAATTGAGTTACTTGTCTCTATAGTTGAGCTGTAAGAGTTCTTCATATCTTGCAGGTGCAAGTCCCTTTTCAGATATATGGTTTGCACAAATGCCTTCTCCCATTGGTGGGTGGCTGTGCTGTAACTTGTTTCAAGTCTCTTAGATGCCAGCATTCAAGAAGAAAGATTTCCCCATTTAAAACTGTTTCTTCAGCTACTTTAGGAAGATGCAAAGTTTGGGCTTTTTTAGTCAGTATTGGCCCTTCCTTCTCAAAGCAACAAGTAGTAAATACTGAGTAGGGGGTCGTCCCCCACCCCACCTCCACCCAATACAGCACAGAGTGCTCCTTTTGACCACCTAGGCTCTGCTGCTTTATCCAGCAGACCCCTGTAGGCAGCCACGCTAGTGACCCTTATCCTAGAGAAGCTGCCAAAGCATGGCCTGGGTTTCAACTCCACTGGGTTCAAGCCCTGGAGTTAAAGGAACTACTTGGCAGAATGCTGTTCCCCTTTGGCACTTAAACACAGACTCCCCCAAACTTAGCCACCAAACTAGCAAGTCGTCCATTCTTCCTGTTTGGCAATTTGGATCTTTGCAAGGCAGGGGCAACTCACTGGGGCTTGGCAGGGCTTCCAGAATTCTGGCGCCTGTTGATACTGATGTCATGAGTGTCCTTTGCCATAAAGCGTCCTCTCTGCAGTCTCAAGCCAGCCAAACTCAAACAAACGGGCTTGAAAAGCAGAGTAGCAGGCTGCCTGTGCTTCAAAACACAGCGCAAAAATACTCCGAGAAAAACAATTTAGTACTTAGGATCACAGCCCAGAATGAAAATCACTGTTTTGGAGGGAGGAGGGGGTTGTTTTTATGCTAACCATTCCCTTCTCCATTACAGTTTGCCCAGTAAAAGTAGCATTTTCAAAATACAGTTTTCTAATTTTTTAAAACGTTCGCTTTCACCTTTAAGATTTTTATTCTTTTGGGTCTTCATTTCAATATTCTGTCTTTGCTATTCTTTTTTTTAGGAACAGCTTTATTAAGATATCACTAACACACCATACAATATCACCATTTAAAGTATACAATTTCATGCTTTTTATTATATGCAGGGTTGTAGAACTGTCGCCATGATCAATTTTAGAACACTTTGCTCAGCCCCTAAAAATCTTTATTAGCAGTCACTCGCCAATTCCCTTTTATTCCCCCGGCCAGCCCCAGGCAAGCACGAATGTCTTTCTGACAGCGTTGTAGAATTTCTTTTTGCATTCTGGGCATTTCATATAAATAGACCTGTGCAGTATGTGATTATTCATGACTTGATTCTTTAACTTAGCATGGAGTCTTCAAGGTTCATTTTTTTTTTAATCATGGATCTCTAGTACTTCTTTCCTTTTGTGACTGACTATGTCACTTTGGTAAGCATTAAACTGCTAAACCCAAAGTGGTTGGTTCAAACCTCACAGCAAAGTTGAGGCTCCCGGGTCCCGTCAAGATTTGCCACCTTGGAAACCCTCTAGAGGAGTGTTACAAGTCAGAATCAACTTCAAGGGAATGGGTGTAGTTTTGTTGTTGCTCTTTATATGAATATAAAACAGTCCCCGGTGGTATTGTGGGTCAGACGTTGGGGCTGCTAGCTGCTCAGTTGGTGGTTCAAAGCCACCAGCCACTCCTCCAGAGAAAGGTGAGACTGTCTGCTTCCCTAGACTGAGAGTCTCGGAGACCCCATGAAGCAGTTCTGCCCTGTCCTCCAGTAGCTCAAGAATCAGAGTCAGGGAGACAGAGTGGCCTTGGGTTGTTTTTGCTTGCTAGTTTACGTTTTTACGAATATTCTCTATTTTATTTATCCACTCCTCAGGTGACAGACATTGGGATTGTTTTCACTGTTGATCGAGTCTCTACGATACTGCTATGGACATTCATGTCCAAGTGTACATCTTTTCAGGGAAATGACTGGCTCATATGGGAGCTCAATCTTTACTATTTTGATCCACAGTGATTCTGCTTTCTAAAGCAGCTGCACCATTTTCCCCACCAGCAATCAATAAGTGTTCCGATTTCACCACAACCTTGCCTATTCTTTCTGTCATTCCTGATTATCCTTCCATCAACTCTCTCCACATTTCAAATGAAATTCCTAGTGACTTTTGTTTTGGGTGGCATTTAATTGTACAATGAACACTTATTTAGCTTTCCTTCTAGAAAATTGAAAGAAAAATTACATTTCAGGGCTGAGCCCCGGTGGCGTAGTGGTTGTGCATGGGACTGAGGCCCACTGGGTTGGAGGTTCAAATCCAGCAGCAAGACTGGGCCTCCTACTCCCACCACCAGAGGGGTGTGATGCCCCAAAAACCAAAAAAAAGAAAAACTACATTTCAAAGACCCCCTCCCAGCTTTCCCCTTCCCCCTTTACCCCTCTCCCCCCACTCCTTCCTCTTCTAAGTCTTGTCACACAAACCACTTTCAATGGAAGGATCGTGATCAAAAATTGTGAATTGTGGCCCATGATCAGATTCTCAGTCATAGATGTGGTTAGCTTATCCCCTGCATAGTCTTTTAAGATTAAAAAATATATAGCTGCCTGCTCATGAAAACTGAAAACATTTCACACACACAACACAGACAATTTTGTTTACACTGGGCCCTGGTTCTTGCTTCAGGTTTCCAACGACCAGGCTGGAGTTGAGCAGTTACCAGCCAATGCCATCTAACAGGCCCACTTCCTGTGGTGGATGTTCTTTAAAAACAGGTGTTGCAGAGCCTCATCCCTGGATCTGTGGTTCTAATCCCTTTTGGGAGTAGGTTATCTTTCTTTATGTGAGCAAAACAGATTTCATTCAGGGCCTGTTTAAATCTTTTGAGATATAAAGCAGTGAATGCAAGCAGACATAGCAGAGATGGGTGAGAGAAAGGGTCAAACCACATGGAGATTGATAAGAAGTGGAAGTTCAAGGAGATGAGGACCTTCTTCCAGAGTGGGAAGAAAAAGAGAAAGACTTCCCTTAAACTGGCACCCTGGGTTTGAACCTGTGACTTCCTAAACCTTGAGAAAAACAACAGCAAATAAATACACTTCTGTCTGTTAAAGCCATGCCCTTGTGACCTACCTAGGAAAGCAGCACTAGTTGATAAAGACCCTCATCATGCCACCTGCCCACTTCCTGAAACCATTTGAATGTAGGGTCGTAAATCCAAATAATAGAGGCATGTGTGAAGTGTCTGTGCATTCGCTGCATGCAGAAGTAGCCCCGGTCTATGGCCTTCATTGAGAGCAAGCAAGCCAGCAAGAGACAGAGACGCAGCCAGACTGGCAGACACGGGGGAGCAAGAGAGATCTTTGTAGGTTTGGAGGGTGTATCAGGGGGGCAGATGATCAAAGCAGCACCAGGAGGAAGAAGCCGAGGAGCCTCTGCAGGGCCTCCCTTTGGCCAAAGTCCCCTAAATAAACAGCAGAAGCAGCAAGACCTCCACTGACTTCAAAGAGAAATTAAAAAAAAAAAGTGTGTTGCCACAAAGCACAGGTCCCCACAGTGGGAAAACCAGGGAACAGCACACAGTCCGGTGAATCCGAGCCCTTCACCTCTCCAGGTGTGGCCAGCTGAGCCCGGCTTGCCTCCAGGAAGTGTCATCTAGCTGACTCTGCTCTGGGTCTCAGGCTAACATTTTCCCATGGAGGGCTGGGGGCAGGAGGTGCAGAACACTTTACCAAACAGAACTGGCAGTTGGTTTTCCGGGACTCAGGACCCTGGGTGAAAAGATCGGTTTGGGGTCAACCACTGACCCAGATTGGTGGTGTGAACCCACCCAATGGCGCTGCAGGAAAAAAAAATAGGTCTGTTCCTATTTTTGATAGGTACTCTGATCTGCTCCTGTAAAGACGACAGAGAAGAAAACCCTCTGGGGGCAGTGTTACCCCATCACACAGAGTCACCGGGCTCAGAGCATTCCACTGACACACAGAGGGGTCACCAAGTCTGGCTTTTGCCTGTGGTGGTTGTTTTCTTACTGTCTTTCCTTCTTTCCATCCAAGAGTTTCATTGGCATATAATTCACATATCATAAAGTTTAATAGTTCCACCCTCTTGAAAAGAATGGTACAATCATCACCAAAATCCTTTTTAGCCTCTTTTTTTTTTAATTAAGGGACTTTTCTTGACTTTTTTAAGTTCCTGGCATCGAGTTCAAGTGTCTTACAATCCAGTGGCTTAAATCTATTTAAGAGAGTGAGGCCATCAGCACCACAATCCACTTTAGAACGTCTTCTACATTCCCACACACGTTATTGTTAGTGCTTCAACGCTCGGCAAAATCCTCTGCTGTATCACTCTAAGGGATAACTAAACTATTTTCTTGATGGGTTACCTACCCTGGACTTCATTGAAAGAAAATCATGCAGCAGCGACCACAAACCAAGGCACAGAAGAACCTCAGTCCGAAAGATGGCAGAAGGTGATCAGAATCAGAATCAGTGAAAGCTGAATCAGAAGGGAAAGCAAGAGGTTACACTGCAACAGAGTACGAGTCTGCGGACCATTCAGGCCACTTCCTCACTGGTCTGAGGGAGTTCAAGGCGGGCTTCAAACCCCCGGGGGCTTCTGCAAATGAGACCTGAGAATCCAAAGGCAGCTTGTGTGTTTCCACGAGCTACTAGTCCACGGAGGTGAGCGAGTGCTCGCCTGCCGTTGAGTCCCAGGTACTGAGAGGAAGTTTGCCTTGTCATCCTCTGGTCCTCTCATCCTGTCCCGGTAGGTTAAAGCGCGGGACTTCCCGTCAAGGAGATTCAGGTTTACATTCCTGCTCTGCCGCTCACTAGCTGGGAGATGATGATGGTCAGCTTGTTTTACCCCACTAAGCTCCAGCTGCGAAGGAGGCAAAATAAGACGCCTAGGAAGCTTGCTCTGAGGGCTACTGAAAGAACCCAGCCCTCCATCCCCCGGTGTCTGCAGCAGAGGGAGGACACAATCCACGTCGTCTTTAGGACTAACTCGTAAGTTCCCAGGCTGTGTTTTTTAAAAAATCTGATATCTATACATCTTCATAAAGTACAGGACCGACAACCCTGGCAGAGCCCATGGACAGGATCGAGTTCACTGAACTCGTGAGAAAAGCAGCTGCCTCCTCCCAAAGGTGGGCTGGTGACCCTGAGCCACCCGGGGTCTGGTCAATGGCCTTATTGTGTGAGACAAGGCGCACCTGTGGGCTCGCTCGGGAGTAGCAAGGCCCATGGGGTAGGTCTGACTGTTATGCCAGAGTCACCTTCCCTGCCATTCTGAGTCAATCCCATCTGAAGAGGCCCCAGGGTGAGGCTCAGAGACAAATGAGCTCAGAACACATGTGGAAGGGCATGATTTACGTCGTTTCCCTCCTCACCCCAGCCGCCCGAGTGTGCAAGGAGCGGGGTGGCTGGTGGTGGGGCTGGAGTGCATCCCAGCTGTAAAAACAGCCCGGCCCCATGGCTTCCCCCAACTCTTGCACACAGAGGCCCAAGGGCAGCTTAAGAAAGCAAGCGCCGAGGAAGAGGAAGAGCTGCTCTGAGATGGGGAGAGGGCGCAAAAGACAGAGGGTGACCTCCTCACTAGCAGGGTCTTTCTTTGAAGTTGGGTGGAAATCACTGTGCGAGTAAAATCACAAGAACTTTTTTTGTTTTGTAATTAAAATCCTCTAAAGGTGGTTGTGTTGCACACCACGATGACTGCTCCCAAGGCGTCTCAATTGCAAACAGACTTTCAAAGTCTGAAAACCGTAAGCTGGTGTGCAGAGCCCCCCTCTCTTGGTCTGGGCCCTGGTTACATCTTCGGGCCCATGAAGGGGTCACATTCTGTGTTAGTCTGGGTAGACTAGAGGAATAAGTTTCAAAGACACGCATATAAATATAAGGAAAAGGTTTATATACAAGAGGAACAGGACATTGAGCCCAGTCCCGTTCAAAGTCATAAGTCTGATATTAACCCATATGACCGAAATCAGTCTATAAAGTCTCCTTCCGACTCACGAAGTCACAGGTCAGTGGGTGCAGAATCCCAGCGCTGGCAGGGGTCTCCCCATGGCTCCTCGCTTCCAGGGCTCAGGGTCCATCAACAGCTTCAGCGATCTAGCTCCATCAGGGTAAAGCCATGTGAACTCTCCGCTGGCTCCTCCAGCTTCTCAGAAGCTGCCATCTAGTCTTGTCCATGATTCATCGTCTCTCAGAACTAACTTCCAACAACTGGGGAAGATAGCTTCTCATCTTCACGCGGGAAATATCGTGAAATTTCCCAGAAGTCTCAGGAGAAGGCCATGCCCACATAGAGGCCTCATTGGCTACTCAATGGCTATCTCCATATTAACAGGCTGGACTCCACCCTTACATCTCAATCATAAAATAACATAAGCACAAGACTGCCACACATTCCATCTGTGCTAGGGGCTGCCATAATGCACAGCCTACCTCAGGAACTTTGCTTGTTCTGTTTCTCCCAGAAGGAAGATCTTCTTTCCTATCATCAGTTTTCAGGTGGCTAATTTATACACTTTTTTTTAATGTCATTTTTTTAAAGTCATTTTATTGGGGGCTCCTACAGCTCTTATAACATTTTGTACATCAATTGTATCAAGCATACTTATACATATGTTACCATCACTTCCAAAACATTTTTACTTGAGCCCTCTATTTGTACACATTTTAAAACTTACCAGTTTTTAGTCATTTTATTGAGGGCTGTGGTAATTACATAATAGCTTGTCATTTGAGACTTAAGAGTGAATGGGGTGTAGTTTATCTTGTCAATCAGGTTTCAGCCTAATGACCTCATTTTGAGGCACTAAGAAGATAGCTACTTTGTTGGAGATGAGACACAGGCTCACTCCCTGAGAGACATGTCTCTGCTGTCACTGGATCCACAAGACTTTCCACCCACTGGCCTGTGATCTTTTTGCATTTGGTGTCATTCCATGTTTCGTGAGTGTGAAGAGAAATTTATAGATTGATATCTGACATATGAGATTGGTATCTGACATACTGAATCTATTGACTTGATCTCAACTGGGCTGGGCTGGGACATGTTCTCAATATTAAATTATTCTTGTATTTAAAAACTCTTTCTTACACACATATGAGTATCTACAAATCTGTTTCTCTAGTCTACCCAGACTAACACAGGGCTCTTACAGCTCTTATAAAAATCCATACATCCATGTGTCAAGCACATGTGTACATATGTTGCTGTCATCTTTTTCAAAACATTTTCTTTCTACTTGAGTCCTTAGCATTCATTTTTCCCTTCCTCTCACACCATCCCTTCCTCATGAACCCTTGATAATTTATAAATTACTATTTTTATATCTTACACCAACCACTATCTCCCTTCGCCTACGTTTCTGTTGCTAATCCTCCTGAGGGAGAGGCAGTTTTATGTCAATCATTGTGATCCGTTCCTCCCTTCCCCTTCCCCTACCCTCATGGTATCACTGTTCTTGGGGATTTCTCTGTCCTGAATTCCCTGTGTTGAATGCTTTCATCTGTACCAGTGCATATGTTCTGGTCTGGTCAGATTTGTAAGGTAGAATTGGAGTCAATGATTATGAGGGGAGGAAACATTAAAGAACTAGAGGAATGTTGTAGGTTTCACTGGTGCTATATTGCACCCTGACTGGCTGTCTCTTCCTTGTGACCTTTCTGTGAGAGGATGTCCAATTGTCTACATATCGGCTTTGGGCCTCCACTCTTCACATGTCCCCATCCCCCCCCCCCCATCATTTGATTCAGGTTTTTCTGATGTCTTATACCTTATCCCATCTATACATCATGATAACACAAACCAGTGTGCTTCTTTCCTGTGGGCTTTGCTGCTTCCCAGCTTGATGGTCACTTGTTTATCTTCAAGCTTTTAAGACCCCCAATGTTATCTCCTTTGATAGCCATGCACCATCAGCTTTCTTCACCACATTTGTTTATGCATGCATTTTGTCTTCGGTGATCATGTCAGGAAGGTGAACATCACAGAATGCCAGACTCGTTTCAGCAGCATATGTGCTGAAATTGGAGCAATACAGAAAAGATTACCATGGCCCCTGTGCAAGGATGAGACCCAAACTCATGAAGCATTTTTAGAAAAAAGAAAGAAAGAAAGCCAGGTTATTAGAACAAAGTTTTCTTGCATTGAGGGAGTACTTGAGTAGAGGCCCAATCTCTTCTGCTACCTTAATACTTAACATATAACATGCATACACAGATCTATGTACCTATTGTTATATATAACTATATTTACATATGTACATGCCTATATTTATACCTTCATAAATGTCCTTTGTCTCCTACTTCTTTCCTCTATTTATTTTTAGTTTCCTCTTGTCCCACTATCATGTTCAGCCTTTATTCATCTTTCATTAACTCTTTTTGATCTCTTGACGACATTGTACTCGATCAACCCCACCAGGCATCCTACACCCTCACCATCCATTTTTGATCACTTGTTGTTCCCTTGTCCCTGAGTTTGTTGACTTCCCCCTTCCTTTCCCTTACCTTCCCCTCTCCCATGTCCCCCTGGAAGCGTCAATTCCATTGTTTTCTCCTCTTGATTGTGTATCCTGCCTATCTGATCTAGATAGACATCAAAACAAAACAAAAGAGAAACAAAAAAGAAAGAAAGAAAAGCCAATAAGTAGTTCCAGGTCTGTATGTTGACCTTTATGAATATTTTCTGATTGCCCCTGATGAGGTGCCACGCCGTATCCCTGTACTCTACTGTTGGGATTCCTCTGGAGCATCATTGTTTTTCTCTCCTTGTTGCTCTGTTGCCTGCCTTTTGTGTTTCGCTCTTGTGGTGGGGTCAGATTGGGCACAATTCCTGCACTGTGTCATATAATTCACATATCATACAATCCGGTGGTTTGATTACATCGAGAAGAGCTGTTCAAGAGTCAACACTGCAATCCGTGTTAGAACATTTTCTTCCTTCTTGTACTCATTTTCATTCAATCCCTATTTTTCCTCAACCTCCCCAGCCCTACCCACAGGAAAGTATTAATTCAGCTACTGCTTCCATAGAATGACCTAGTCTGGATTTCATATGTAGAAAAATAAATTTTTTAAAACCAAAGCAAAAACCAAACAACAACAACAACAAAACCTAACTGGGCTGAGCCCCGGTGGCATAGTGGTTGAGTGTGGGACTGTGACCCACTAGGTCCAGCAGCAGCTCTCCAGGAGCAAGGCTGGGCCTCCCATTCCCACCAGAGGGCAGTGATGCCCACCCCTCCCCCCAAAAAAAAAAACCTTAACCACAATAGCAAAGTAAAACCGATTGAAACTTCAATCAAAATGAAAGCAGAGAATATTGAAAGTCAGAATAAATTTTAAATGGATCATTAGATATAAAGTGTTAAATTTTAACGTGACTGCATCTGTGACAATCCATTCCGATGCAGGGTATGTGTTAGCAAGACCATAACGAAGGAGTTCATTCGAGGCTTAATCCATGAATATTTCTCCTTTACTCTTAAAAAAAGAATCAAAAGGGAGATTAAATGAGAAAAATATTACATCTTAACTATGTCTGCCATAATTGACTTCACAATGATCTATGTCTGATAACAAGGCCAGTCAAACCCTTCAACTATTCATCAGAGGGGATTCATTGGCGGTTTAATCCATGTATGGACCATATCAATGGATTTTGTTTGGGCTTCCACTCTCCTCCATAGTTTTCTGCAAACCAGGTGTTCACAATGTAAGCCATTGTGCTAGTCCGGATAGACTAGAGAAACAAATTCATAGACATCCATATGGATATAAGGAAAAGGTTTATACACAAGAGGAATGGGAGATTAAGAAATCATCCCAGCCCAGTCCAGTTCAAAGTCATAAGTGCAATATTAGCCCATATGCCCAATATCAGTCTATAAAGTCTCCTTCCTACTCACAAAGTCACAGGCCAGTGGGTGCAGAGTCCCAGCACCGGCGGGGGTCTCCCATGGCTCTTTGCTTCCAGGGCTCAGGGTCCATCAACAGCATCCAGTAGTGGTAGAAGCAACTCAGCACTGACAGGGCTCTCCAAGTGGCTTCTCCAGCTTCAGAGGTCTAGTTCCATCAGGGTAAGGCCATGTAGCTTCTCCTCCATCTCCTTCAGCATCTTGGGCACTGCCATCTTGTCTTGTCCATAATTTATTGTCTCTGAGACTAACTCCCAACAACTGGGGAGATAGTTTCTCATCTCCATGAGGGAAATATCATGAGATTTCCCAGAAGTCTCAGAAGAAAGTCATGACCACTCAATGGTCAAAATAGGGTGGCATGCTTCTTCAATGGAGACTTTGTAGATGACTAATGATGTATACCCATATTTAGGGTTCCAGGAAATGTCTCTTACATAAGAAAGTCTTCCTTGACCTGTCAACTACTCTGGACACCATCTGTGCTCTTCTGCCCATAATTACTAACTTCCTGAAGTCAGGGACTCTCCCAGTTTGGTCCCCCCATATGTCCTCAGGGTCTGGCACAGTCCTCAGGACACAGGAGATGTCCCTTTATTGAATGAAAAGAGTTTGTGGACAGCAAACTCAGTACACGCTCCTCAGGACTTTCCCCTTCTGCATGGAACTCAGGTGCCCAGTTGTAGAGATGAAAACAACCATTTCTTCACAAAACACAACTCATGGAGAAAAGCAGTGAAAAGGAGCACGCACTTTTTATTAAATATCTGCTAAGTGCCAGGCAAGAGGGTTGGAGGCCTCATGGGTTATGCTATGGTTGCGGACCACAAAGTCAACAGTTCAAATCCAACAGCCGCTCCAGAACAGAAATATGAGGCTATGGCTCCCATAAAGATTTGCAGCCTCAGAAACCCACAAGGGCAGTTCCACTCTGTCCGGTAGGGTGACAGGGAGAGTTGTCTTGCTGGCTCTGAGGTTTGGGTTTGTTTGTTTTCTCAGTGCCATCCTCTGTCCTCAGCACTACAGGGGAGACAAAGATGACTCAGGCCTTCCCTTTCCTCAAAACCCAACACCACATGGGTATTCAAGAGGGGCTTGTTTTTGACAGTGACTCATTTGTTGGAAATACCAAGTGTTCCCTTCCTCTGGACTCACACCTCCTGTTTAGTGTTTGAGAAGAAAAAGGAAGAATTGCACCCCACTAAGAACAGACCCTAAAATCACCTGCCAACAGACATTTTATGGGCAAGTGTGTAGGTGGTGGCAGAGTGCCTTGGGAGGGAAGGTGGGTGTGTTCGATTAGAGTATGAAGACTGGAGGGGGAGGAGTCAGGGGGCAAGCCTAGCCTCTTTCTTGAGGAGTCAGCCTTGACTGATATGGAATTGGATTCTCTTTCCCCTTTGTGTTGTCAGAAAAGGGCCCATGTGGTGCCTGTGTCGTTCCTGCAGGTTGCACTACGGATTCCAGGGAAGGAGCTAAGAGGTCCCCTGGTGCAAAAAACCCCACAGCCTTAGAGCCCGAATGAGGGCAGATTTCAGCCCAATCCAAGTTATTACCCTCCTCCCAGGCCTTCCTGCAATTTCCTGGAGTTCACTTCTGGTATCTCCAAAGAGGTTCCCAGATCCAGGACACACCCAGGTCTGAAAAGGTCAGAGCCCATTACAATGCAGCAGGCTGGGCAAGGCGGGAACAGCCCTGTTTCTAGGTGCTAATTAGAAGCATTCGCTGAGCTTTCCTGTGAACCCCTGAACTTGCCCTTCCCTTCACTAAGCCTCGGAAACGCCCTCCTGAAGATTTCCTTTTTTGCACTGCCGCAAAAGTTGTAAGAGAAGAGCCTGAGCAGAAGAACCCTGTCTGCAAGGGTCCTGTCCCCACATCTGGTCATTCGGCTAGGCCCACCAGGCCAGGGCTCTGCCCACCAGTCCAGGGTGTTCTTCGTCTAGGACCTGCCAGAAGGGGTCAGCAGGAGTCCTATCAGTCCCTGAGAAAAGGAGCTGTGGGTTCTGGGAGGCTCAAAGCGGAAGAGATAAGAGACAAGTGCCTGTGAAAGAATGCTCTCCAGTGTCTCCCAAGGCCCCGGCATAACCCACATAGGGACTTTGAAACAGATGAAGGTCAAGTTGCAAGATGAAGATAGGAGTGGGAGAGGGAGGACTGGCCAAGTCTCATGGTTGTGTTAAGTAGTCTCTACAGCAGGCTTCCAGTGCGTTCCAAAGGAAGCTGGGGAGGGGCCCCAAGTAGCTTCGAGGTAAGGTAGGCATAGAGTGGGATATAACCAAGCCCCTTTCAGATGGTCCACCATGGTGACATCGGATGAGGAGGTCAAAGTTTGCGGGGTTAATGTTCTATGTCGTGTTCCTCGACAGTAGAACCCAGTCCCACTTCCTATACCCACACCTCCCCCACCTGTCCAGTGAGAGGAGTACCAACAGATTAATTTGCATAATTAAAAAAGAACCCTCAGCACTTCAAAGCCCTGTCAGGGAAAAGATAGCCTCTCCCTCTCCTCTGAGTCTGCAGCTCCTTCCTCTGCTCTTGGCCTTCACAGTCAGGTCCTGTAGCACAGGGTCCCCTCTGCCTGCCCCCTCCTGCCCCCTCTCCCTCACCGACTCGACCTCCTCCTCCTTCACCACAGGCAGGGAGGTGACTTCTGCTTCCCTCTATCGTTGGCAGGTGAAACTTGGTGATGCATCAGGAATACTGAAGAAGAATCGACGTGTCTGCATGGCCGCGCTGGCACAGAAGAGTTACCATACCGTGGCCTGCCGAAAGGGCAAATCGATCGGTCCTGGAAAGAGCACAGTCAGAGGGTCCCTTCGAGACCAGAAGGGCGAGACTTCATTTGATGGATTTTGGACCTGTCCTTAGAAGACACCAGTCCCCAGAGAAGAATATCGTCAGGCTTGGTAGAGGGGAGGGGCCTCACAAAGAAAGAGCGGAAGACCCTCGCGGAGCTGGACGGGCCCTGTGGCCACAGCAAGAGGCGGAAGCACAAGAACCGTTAGGACAATGGCACAGGACCTTGCAGGGCTTTCTTCTGGGGTCGCCGTGGGTCAGAACCAACCTGATGGCCCCTGATAACAATCACCACAACAGACTCAACGGAGGGCTTCTTTCACTCAGTCTCTGGGTGACCCCGCTTGGCTTCATGAAACCATCTTCTGCCCGGGCCTTCTGAGGGCAGTGGTCTTCTCACTTTCTCTGGCCCTCCCGGTCCCCCTTCTTTTTCTCACGGAGGAAGACGTCGAGGACCCTTCAGCCTGCACTCCCCTTGGAGCTCATCCTGAACCTATTCCGAATGCCCACCCTCGACTCTTACCTAGACAACTGTCCTGTCTGAAGCAGTACGACACCTTACTCTCCCTCTAGCCATTTCTAGGCACTCACCCAACCTATGCCTTCCTGGGTTTCAATTCCAAATCTTCGTCTCTGACTCAAATTTACATCACTGAGGTCTGGGTCCTTTTTCCTCACTTCCTCCATGAAGGCAGAGCCTCGCTTATTAGCCCAAAAAAAGCCAGTTCCTAGTGAGACACATATTTGCATTTCCCCTTTTCCATTCAAGGAAGATACCAGATATGCTGTCCTCTCGGCCGTAGTGTTTGGTTTAGAGGCCGGCAATGCCTCTAATGTGGTTTGAACCAGAGCAAGAGAAGAGGGGTTATTTTGTAAGGGGAAAGGCCTGCTTTATCCACAGCGATCAACTCCCTGCACAGCACCTTTCTCCCGACAGAAGCAAAAGTGGACACATCTTTGTTCCCAGCACATTCTTGTCGCCGCCACACAGCCACGAGGAATCCAACCTTAGGATGAAACAGATGCTATCGAAGGATGAGAAGGGAGAGTGAAAGAAAAATCTGCATCTTGGATGGCTTCATCCCACTTGGAGCAAGTCTTTCCTGAAGGCCACTTCACCCTTGGGCTTGTTCCTTTTATATTTTAAGGTGTTTGAAATGGAGTACCTATTGATTTGGATGAGAAGCCGTCCAGAGGGCATATTTCGTAGCATCTCCCCCAAACTCACTGCTATCGAGTCAAGTCTGAGGCACAGTTATCCTATCTAGGGTGTCTGGGGCCGTGAGTCTCCATGGGAGCACACAGTGGGTTAGAGCCACCAACCTTTGGGTAGCAATCCAACACTTACCCAACAGCACCACCCGGACTCCTTATTCCTATGCTAAGCTCTATTATTATTTTACTATATTAATATTACTACATGATTAGTATTATTACTATAATAACAGTTCTCAGTAACTACTTGTTGAAGAGAATGGAATCCCTAAAAATATATTAATTATGCATTGACCTTCAGGTAATATAATACCTCCATTCAGCTTAACCACACATATCTAAGAAAGCACTTCAGCTGTGACTCAAATGACAGAGGCTGCATATTTTAGACCTTTCCAAGAATAGTAGGGCATTGTGAAGAGCATCAAGTCACACCAGGGAGACAGCTAACTACTCTAGACGACCTATGAGGCGGGCCGTTTTGCTATTTCAATTTCTTTGCTTCTAAATTCAGGTGATGAGACTTGCACTGCCTTCTGCTGCCCTTAGGTCATGACAAACTTGGGAAATCAGAGCGAAGGCTCTGTCTTCTCACAGCAAGCACAGAAGCTACCTGTGCAAAGCAGACTTTAGTCATCTCCTCCCCAGCTTGGCAGGGGCAATTTCTGACCCAGTAGCTTGGGAAAAGAAGCCTTGGGTTGGCTTCTGACATTTTGCAAGCTTCTGTTAAGGTATCCAAAGCACACCTTTCCTTCCGTTCAGTAAGCCCAACACAAACTTTTCAAACTGCATTAGAGATGTTCAATGTCATTGATCTTATCGACTGGTGAATCACAATCTACTTCTCATGTTCGTGGCAAGTAATTTTTTAGGGTCAACTGTCAAAGTAGCATCTTGGGTAGAGCGAACATCTGCAGATTTGCCCAGTGAGTATCCATTGTCCTATTGCAGCAGTAGCTCAGCCTTCCTTTGGGGAACATCTTACGCACACTCTTGGTCCATATGGTTCCAATGAAGAAACTAACTTCACATTTTCCTCCCAGACCCCCTGTGGGGGTTTGAGAGAGAAAGAGAGAGAGAAGGGAGAAGGGAATACAGTTTTAAGCAATTAACATATCCCATATCCCATTGACCTGCTTGCAGTGGTTGATGTTCAGGGCCAAGGGGCAGTGATTCCAAATCAATCTAATGAGTCTTAATCCCAAAATGTATTCTAGCACTGTTCATATAGGAAAAAGGTCTTCTTTACACAGGATGCTAAATTTAAAGACCTAATCTGTCAGCAGCCATTTGTCACTTATAAAGGGAAAGTGTGAAAACAGTGTCAATACAAAAGACAGAACCAAGAGACAGTTCTGTACCAAAGTCCCAATGATGCCATTCAAGTCCCAGGATCTAGCCAGTACCTGTGCCTGGGTATTCTGTTATTGCACAAGCCAATGAATCTCATCTCAGCTTTGGTCCATCTGAGCAAGATTTTTATCTTGAAGAAAAATCTCGAGTTTGCTTTTTTTTTTTCCGCTAAAATCAAATCAGACCAAGACGACACCACATTCCACACTTCTTTGCATTCTCCCATGCTTTCCTGAGTGGGATAGGATGGAGTGGAGGACAGGCCAGCACCAGCAATTCAAAGGAGAACCTATCATGCGTTAGTATGTCTGCTTTGTGACCATGCCTCTGTCCCAAGATAAAGACCAAAAACCTCTTTCCTGTTTTATTCCTTCGGCGCCTTCGAGTGGTAAAACTTCCAGACTCTGCAAATGGTTTTTATCATCACTGCACATTTCTAACTAGTGACTTTTATATTTCCCAAGGCACTTTCCTACTCAACCACAAGCACATTTGCATTTGCACAGCCCTAAGCGGACAATAGCGATTAGGATACCAATTGACTGATGGGAAAACTCAGCCGGAGAAAGGTGAAGAGACGCATCCCGCCACAGGGCAGGAGAAAGTCAGGTCTGCTCATACTAGCCAGCTCCTTTTCCTTCTCCCGAGAGGGCAAGATGAAGTCAGAAATAGGAAAGCACTTTGGAAATTAAGAGACTCGATTGATGCCAGATGTCTTATTATAGAGCCCAAGTTAAGTACAGGGTGACCTTGTTATCACCCCCCAGAGGTGAGGATGCTTACAGATCAGGCCAGCTTAATCTCCTGGTAACCTGGGGAGCATATCTGGGGCTTTCCTTGGCAGGGTTAAGGCTTGCGTGTTCCTGACATACCTCTCTCCCATAGGGATGTATCAGGAAGGAAAGAGTGACAGCCCTTCATTCTTTGAAAACATCACCCAACTCAGGCCAGTCCAGACGTCAGAGGGTAATAGCGTCAATGTCAGGATTCAAAATTTATAGATAGTGAGGACATGTGTGAAGGTTTGTTTAGGGAAAATGGATTCATCATGTGCGAGACCTACGACAGCAGATAAAATATCCTGACAACATTACACTCTTGGGGAGGGTGTGTGTGTGCAGGAGTCTGTTCTTTGGAAAGCACGCTGCTATGACACTTTAAAAATTCCAGAATGAACGCTGAGCAGATCCAGAGGCTAATAGGATGCCGGTGCCTGCAGCTGTGCAGGACCATAAAGAATTAGCCATTCTGCATCACAAACTGCAGTTTTCTTCTTCTTCCTTCTCTCAAATCCTTATTGTTCAGCATGGGAGCCTGAAAAGCAAATCTGGGTTGGCTTAGAAGAGTGTAATACAAAAGTCACAGTAAAAGCTTGCTTTTTGTTTAACTCTGATAATCATTCAAATATGCTAAAATTTAAAATGTTTAAAATAGCAAATTTAGGGCTGAGCCCCGGTGGTGTAGTGGTTGTACGCGGCACTGTGGCCCACGGGGATGGAGGTTCAATTCCAATAGTGGGGTTGGGCCTCCTACTCCCACCACCAGAGAGCAGTGATGCCCCCCAAAAAATAAATAAATAAAATAGCAAACTTGTCAACCTGAGGGTCCAGTGCACTATAAACTCTCCTCTTGCACTCACCAGCACACATCCTTTGCCAGAAGAAATCATGCATCACGACATTTGTCTGATTGACTTCTATGTATGCCAAATTTTACAAATTGCAACATCCCTAGATGACCAAACCTACTCTCAGAAAGAAAATGGTAGATTTGTTATAATTAATTTGATCAACTTTATGAGGTCGAGGGCATCCTCCTCCTGGACATGATTACTTAAAAATAGATTCTTGTAATAATGATTATCACAGATTCATGGGAGAGGGGAGGGAGGGGAGGGAGGGGAAAAATGAGGAGCATATACCAGGGGCTCAAGCAGAAAGCAAGTGTTTTGAGAACAATGAGGGAAACACATGTACAAAAGTGCTTGCCACGATGGATGTGTGTGTGGATTGTGATGAGTTGTCCAAGCCCCCAATAAAATGATTTAATAATTTAAAAGAATAGATGACTGATTTTTAAAACAAAAACACCTCGTAAGGAATGTTAGTTTTTGTACGTCTTTTATCATACACGGGGAGGCCTGCGTGTTTTGGGTCAGAGCAGAATTGCTTAGGATAACAGAGAGACTGAGTGTGGTCCTTCGCCTTTGCTTTGCCCATCTGTTGCACTCAGTCTTCTGACTTCATCCAACTATCGATCTCCAAAGACATCTAATTAATGATCTGTCAGGGTGCCAAATTGCTAGCCTGCATAGTATCCAAGGGAATTTTTCCAGCCCTTGTTACCACTAAAGAGAGGAGGGAAAGACTGAGGAGGAGTGAAGAGTGATAAATATGGAGATACATTGAGTCTAGGTCAAATGGAGGGCCAGCAAAACTCAGCATGGTGCTGTCGCTTCAGAATGGTGCCAGTGATACCTGCTCTTTCATGTGAAGTCTGTTCTGCTGTGCTAGTAAGAGCTTCCTCTCTTGCTTCTGCACTACATCCTCAGTATACTCTCTCATGGTCATGAGTAATTTGTGTGAATGCGAGGTGAGTTTGTGTGTGTGAGCATACGCAATTCAAGAAAGGACCCAAGTTCATATGCAATGGACTAAATGAAGACACAGCACAAGTTGAAGAAACACGAAGGGGAACGAAGCTATGAGAATAGAAGCTCCATCAGGAATTCAGAGCTGTTTGGCAGCAATGGTTACGTATTGGGCTGCTAACAGCAAGACCAGCAGTTCAAAACCACAAGCTGCTCCATGGGAGAAAAATAGGGCTTTCTATTCCTGCAAAGAGTTTGTCTCAGAAACCCTCAGGGGCAGAACTGGAGGTTCTGGTCCCATCTGGTCACGATTGGATGTCAGTAGGTTTGGTAGTGTTTGTGTGTTTTTATTGAATAACCACAGGGCAAAGAAATGGGAGTTTGTTTCAATTTCACCTAGATCTTAAAGGATGGGGAAGTCCCAGATAACATCTAGGCTATGTACAGAGAAGTAAAGAAACACAATCTGCGGAGACAAAAAACAGTTGAGCAGACTCTTATTAAGTAGGCTAAGCTGTTGGGCTGAGCCCCGATGGCGTAGTCGTTGTGTGTGGGATTGCAGCCCACGGGGTTGGCGGTTCAAATCCAGCAGCAGCTCTCTAGGAGCAAGGCTGGGCCTCCTACTCTCACCAGAGGACAGTGATGCCCCCCCACACACACACCAAAAAAGTAGACTAAACTGTAACAATAAGCACACAAGGTTTTACTATTGTTCAAAAACAAGAGAAGATTAGTTCTCATTCATCCATTGTCTGAAGGGGATATCCTTGGTCTGCAGGTATCACTGTTCCATGGGATGACTCAGAAACCCAGGTTCCTTCCATCTGTGGCTACACTATCCCCCAGGGCCTAGTCATTGACTCGATCTCAGCAGCAGAAAAGGAAAGAGGAATCAGGAGAGGACGTTCTAATTAGTGGCTGATTCTTTAAGACTCCTACATTACTTTCACTCACATTCCGTTGGCTAGAAGTTCCTGGGATAGACACACCTAACTGTACATGCAGCCTGCCATTGTGCAGCCTACCCACGTGTTCGGGAAGAAGACAGAATCGATTCCAAGTAAACAGATGCCAAGGATCTTAGCCCGTCCTTCTGGATACTCCACCTCCATGTGGACCCCGTTAACCACAAGGTCTGCAGTTCAAACCGACCAGCCACTCTGCTGCCTCCTTCTGTAAAGCTTCAAACGTCTCAGATGCCCAAAGAGGCAGGCAGTCCTCGCCTGTGATACAGAGCTGCTGTGAGTCAGAACGGACTCATGCGTTGGCAGTGAGTGTGTTTGTTTCCCACATGGAAAGGAGTCCTGCTGGCACAGTGGGCTGTGCACTGAGCTGCTCATCACAGAATCAGGGTTTCAAAGCCACCAGCTGCTCTCAGGAAGGAAGAAGCGACTGTCTGCGCCTATAAAGAGTTAAACTCTGTGTTTACTGTGTTTACTCAGTTCTACTCTGTCCTATGGAACTGCTGTGAGCCACCATTGATCTGATGGCAGCGAGTTTCAGAGGGAGTTGACCCTGAGCCTCATGCTCCTCCTTGGAAGTCCAGGGCTCTCAAGACTACATGTCTTCCAAATCCTCCCCGTCCAGTAACCTATTAAGGAAAAGGTCAGTTATCCACCCCTCTCACACACATCCATGTACCTCGGAGGTACTCGTCAGTGCCATCGAATGTCCATTCATAAGAGCTGGCACGTGGAATGTGCAGCAGATCTTGTATAGCAGTAATGGAACCCTGCCCGCTGGGCCCTCTGAAGAGCCTCGCCTACTAGACTGGGGACAGATCCCTTCCTCAGCCTTTCTTCCACTTCCTGGAAGGAACTCCTCGTCTATTAGTCTCTGGGGCTCCTTAATCTGCCCTGTAGGATTTCCTTCCTCGCCCAACACTGCCCTTTGTGACCACATCTAAAGTACCCTTCTTGTAGACAACGGTCAAGAAAGCCAACTTCCTGCTCATGCAAATTTCGGTCCCAAGGGGAAGGCTTGACCAATCAAAGATTATTTCATGCAAGTTTGTGAGTTCCTTGATAATACAAAATGTTCACAAACTCCTCATTTATCTGCTTCCAATGAATTCCAAGTTTTAGACACCACACCCAGAGTCCTAAGGCATACAACATTTGTCCCCATGGCTTTCCCTTGGCCACCTTGAAACCATCGGAACAATAGGCTGGGGGGAAAGACTACACCCTTAATCTGATCTTTCCTGCAAGTCTGAGCTCCTATATTTAACTGAGAGTTCTTAAAGGGCCTTTGTCCTCTCAAGGCTGTGTGTGTGTGTGTGTGCGTGTGTGTGTGTGTGTGTTTCCTTTCTTCTTTCTTTACGATTTTTTTTCTTATTGTTTGGAGTCTAGAATACATAGATTTTCCCAAGTTTTGTGGTTCTCTTCATTCCTTTGTTATTTCTGTTCAACAAGCCAATCAACTCTTGCAAGAAACCAGATTTCTCTTGTAACGCAAGCAGCAAAAACCTCACTCAACACATACGAAGACTCGGCCTCTTTTTCATAACTCTCCCTTGAGCTACAGGCTGGATAGGCATTCGACCTACCTTCCAAATGAAACGGTTTGAAGAGATACTTTGCCATTTCATAATGTGAACCACCATTTTTACGGCTTCTTCTTGTTTTCTTACCAGAATAAGGGCGCGTCATGTTTACTTACAGGGTTGCTCAGTGAAAGGCCAGCAGTTCGAAATCACCAGCCAGCTGCACAGGACAAAGAGAAGGCTTTCTACTCCTGAAAAGAAACCCACTAGGGCAGGGTTGACTCCGCGGCAGAGTGCTTGTCTCCTCCTCTCCAACTGCACAACCAGTAAGTGAGTGCTGCATTTTTAGATATTTATTATGTAATCTTTCCCCTTCTGAAACCAATTTCTGTATTGGTGAAAGTAGATAAACTACCCCGAGCGTAGAATAATTCAAATACAATAGAAATGTATTTCCCCTTCCCACACTGGCTGAGGCAGATGCCCCGAGGTCAGACTTCTTTCCTTTGTGGCTCTTCAACCTCCTGAAACTTCAGCATCTGCATCTAGCCACCGAAGGTAACCCAGGTGGGCGAGGCATGCTGTTGGTACTTGACAGCCAGCTGACTCCAGTGCCAGCTCCCAGCAAGCCCATGGCTGCAGAGTACACCTGGGCGCCCCCCTAGGAGTTTCACGGCGGACACCTTTCTGAAACAGTCCACAGGTCTGTGTTCCAAGGGGTTTCTGGGGAGGTTGAAACCCCTAGTTGTTAAGCACTTACCCATTGGTGCTATTGAGGGGTTCCTGTGAAAAAGAAAGCCTGATTACCAAGAGTTGTGACCCAGAAACGGTCTGCATCCTTTCACCGACACGACACTGGCTAGAACTCGGACACATGGCCGTGGAGTATTACAAGGGAAACTGGGAGATCAATCCGGACTCGGCTGCCATTTTCCAACAAAGCTAGAATACCAGAGATTGGCCAACTATGAAAACCCTAACCCAAACCAAATTCACTCCAATCACGTTGATTCTGATTCACAGCAGACCCTATCAGAGTATGATTGCTCCTGCGGGTTCTAAAGACTGTCCATATTTAAGGGAATAATGGAAAGCCTAATCTTTCCACAGCCAACTCTTAAGTCCAGATCACATCTAGCCCGGAGGCTGTTTGTACAAATAAGGTTTCACTGTGACACTACCACGCCCATTCACTTACATAGTATTTTTTGTAGTAAAATAGCAAAGCCAAGCGGAGACTGGGGGACCCAGAAAGCCCCAAATGGTTACTATGTAATAGAATTCCAGAACAAGCATCATCGTCCCATACATCACCCCTCCCTCACCCCACCCCAGCTTTATACCATGAAGGTTACAATTACTTCCGCCATCTTGTCACCCCAAGGAGGAGTCTGGCACTGTTGGGACCACCCCTGGAGCCTGGACATGAAGCCAATCAAACAGAAGGCAGAGCCTGAAGATGGAGAGAAACCATGTCTTTGTGACTTCACTTGAGCCAGGAGGCCCCTCAGTCCCGAAGACAACCTACCCTCTGGCTCTTGTAGTTAGTTGATCCAATACATTCCTTTCTTCCCCTAAACGTATTTGTACTGGGCTTTCTGTCTGAACAAAAGCACCCCATGCCCTCTCCCATTCTAGCAAGAACAGACGAGGAAGGGAGAAAGCGACACCCTTCTTATACTTGACGCAGTCTATGCAAAGAGGGGACATTTGGGTCGGACTCAGCACACTGAGGAGACAGACTCAGAATGTGGCCCCGTGTAACCAACACGTGGCCCTTCCCCAACAGAACGCTGCGACCTCCCGAGACCCTCGGGGCTGGGACATTCCCTGGCTGTTTCATGTCTCTGTTGAAGCTGATCAAATTCCTCAATGCCGCCGGTGAAAGTGAGAGGCCGGGCTGCGGCTTTATGATCGCTGAGCCCTGGGAGAGCTTGAGTAAAACCTGGCCAAGGAACAAAGACCACGATTTTCAGGCCTACCTGTCCCAGAAAGACCCTGTGTCATCTCACACAATGAAACCTCACAAACTGTCCCTCTTCAGGCTGGGTCTCGGTGCTCTGCACAGGTGCCCTGGCAGGAGCACGAAGGCCTTGGCGAAGGGCGGGAGGCTTTGTTCCCCTAGCCGGCCCCACCTGAGAGGTTGCTCCTTACAGACGGAAGGGGTGGCATGAAGTCACACAAACTCAGCCTGGGTCCCCTGGAGGTCGAGGGATAGCAAAATATCGACAGGTCTTCAACACACAGCCGGACGGAGAAGCCAGAGAGAGTAGGCCCTTCAGACCTTGACAACTGAGTAATGCATTGAAGTTGTAATGTGCCCTTGACGTCCTGGGAGGCACTCCTTCCGCAGGCAAACACTTGTTAGAGGATCAGGGCGCCCAAATAGCCAGTCTCTTTCTATTCATCCTCAATTCTACCAAGCAGCCTCCTCCCATGGATCTCAAAGGGCTGTGCAAACATTTTCTATGAACTTCACACACACGCGCACACACACACATTACTCACTTTTAAAACTCACACTGGTGACTAAAGGAAAGGGGATGGAGGGAGGAGTGGGGAGGGGAGAGTGGGGGAACTAGGAGGAGCTAATACCAAAGGCTTAAGTAGAAAGCAAATGTTTTGAGATTGATGATCGCAACAGATGTACAAATGTGCTTTGCATACAACAGATGTATGTATCGATTGTGATAGGAGTTGTATAAGCCCCAATAAAATGATTTTTTAAAATAGAAAACTTTAAAAAAAAAAAGGTGATTATACACACTCCCTTTTAATTAACAAACACATCCTTCACCCTTCTCTAGCCACTTGTCTCCTGTGACACGAATAAGAAATACAACACCCAGGAGACCGAAATGGCAGCCAGCAATTTTTTAACCCTTTGTCCAAATCTGGGAAAGCGGTAAAGGATGTGGTCTCCCAGCAGGGAGGGCAGGTTTTGCTGGCACCAATGGGCACAAAAAGGCAGGAGGCCCTGGCAGGGGAACAGGGGCGCATGAACCAAGCTGAGCTCTTTCAGACCCAGGAAATGCCCTCTGGGGCAATCTGTGAGATATCAGGATTGGAGACCGATGAGAGAAAGTTGTTCTTTTTTGTTTCGTTTGTTTTGTTTTGTTTTCAGGGAAGTAAACAGTCGCTGAGGCCCCAATCAAAGTTTAAATCATGGTCATCCAGGAGGGAAACATAAGGGAAAAGCTGAAAATGGAATGCTGAGGGTGAGGCATGATCTGGTGCAGGAAAATAAACCCGGAATGGAGAAGGTCGGGCCAAGAGATGAAATACCAAGTGAGTCAGAGCCATCACTTCAGGACTGAGTCTGCAGTTAACCCAAGCAGCACAGCAGTCCGTGTTGCTATTTATTTCCTGATGCTGTGGGTATGTCCTTATTCTGACTCATAATGACCCTCCAGGGGAGAAATAGAAATTGGGTCCACAGAGTAGACTAGGTGACTATCTCTCCAGAAATGGATGACAGGGCCATTTCTCCCACTTGCTACAGGACAGTTCAAATCACCATGCTTCCCAGGTTCCCAGCCGCCTGCCCAATCACTGTGCCACCAGGCTCCTTCCATTTCAAAATAGCGGTGCTTAAAGGTGCCCAGGAAAATCAGACATTTACTAAGTCCTTTATGTCAAAGATTGCTTAGCAGAAGCATTTATGAACTAAACAAAGGTTTAATTTTTTTGTAAAGACTTTTGGGTCCCCTGAAAAAGTATCAGAAGGGGGAAAAACACATCTGAAAATAGGCGATAGATATGAACAGACACCTCAACAAAGAAGATCCACAAATGGCATATGAGCCTATGAAAAGATATTCAACACCATAAGCCATTAAGGAACTGCCGTTAGATATAGTGTCTGGGGTCTTAAAGGCTTGAAGCTAAACAAGCAGCCATCTAGCTCAGAAGCAACAGAACCCACATGGAAGCAGCACACCAGCCTGTGTGACCACAAGGGGTCGAAGGGTTCAGGCATCAGGCATCAAAGAACTAAAAATTGCATCATTATAAAAGAGGGGGAGTATAGATTGAGGACCCAAAGACCATCTGTAGGTGAAGGGACATCTCCTTCACAGAAGGGTCACTGGGAGGACATGAGGCAGTCAAGGTACAGTATAGCAATGATGAAATATACACCTTTCCTCAAGTTCTTAAATGTTTCCTCCCATCCATTATCATGATCCCAATTCTACCTTACAAATCGGGCTAGACCAGAAGATGTACACTGGAACTGGAAGCATGGGGAATTAAGGACAGATGATCCCTCAGGACTAGTGGTGATACTGGGAGGGTGGAGGAAAGGTATAATAGAAAGGGGGAACCAATTATAAGGATCTACATACAATCTCCTCCCTGGGGTATGAACAACAGGGAAGTGGGTGAAGGGAGATGTCGGACAGTGTAGGGTGTGACAAAATAATAATAATTTATAAATTATCAAGGGTTCATGAAGGAGGGGAGTGAGGAGGGAGGGGAGAAAATGAGGAGCTGATGCCAAAGGCCTAAGTGGAAAGCAAATGTTTTGAGAATGATAGCAACACATGTACAGATGTGCTTTGCATACAATGGATGGATGGATGGATGGATTGTGATAAGAGTTGTATGAGGCTTCAATAAAATGATTAAAAAATAATAATAACACGGTGCCACCACGCACCTGTTTGAATGGCTAAAATCCCAAACCCTGATGCCGCCAAATTCTGGTGAGGGTGTGGAGTAACACGGATGCTCCTTCATTGCTGGGGGGAAATGCAAAAATGATTCAGCCACTTTGGAAGACGGTTGGACAATTTCTTACAAGTTAGACATAGGGTTACCCTCGGATTTCCTCAATTGCGTCCCCAGGTGTTTACCCCAATAAACTGGGAAGCTTCCTTCACACAAAAACTGGAATAAACAAGTTGGTGGCAGCTGTGTTTATAACCGCCCAAATCTAGAAGCAGCCAAGACATTCTCCAGTAGAGAAAGGTTGTAAACCAACTGTGATACACCCATACAATGGAGTATTATTCTACTAGTTAAAAAAAAAAAAAGTCAATTACCAAGCTGGGAAGCTTGAAAGCACATTCTAAGTGAACAAAAAGGTTATTAGCAAACCTTCCTCTGATCTTGATGCCTCATTTTCTTCACTTCGCCCAGCTTCCTGGATTACTTGTGCAGTTCGAGGGGAGCAAATGTTGTGACAGGGAACAACGCTGACACACACCTTTCCAGATGTCAAGGGAAGCGGTGCCCCCTTGTTGTGTTGGAAGGACTGCCTTTTAGTCCATGTACAGATTCTACATGAGCAAAATTCAATGTTCTGTAATTCTCATTATTCACAATATTAGCCATAATTTGTTATGATTTACCACAGTCGAATGCCTTTGCACGGTCAATGAAACACAAGTTACCATCTCTCTTGCGTTCTCAACATTCAACCCAGAACCATCTGACCTCAGCCATGAGGCCCAGAATCCTCTTCTTCTGAATCTGCCTAGAAGTTCCAATGACTCCCTAATGATGTCCGGCTACAATCACTTTTGATTTATAGTCAGCAAAAGTTTACTTGTCTATGAGATTGCTCAATAATAGGCTATTTCTCTGGGATCAGTTTTCTTTGGACTGTCCATGAGAATAGATTTCGTCCTGGCATGACACCATGCATTCATCAAAATCTATAAAACACCACGACGCAAGAGGGAACACTCAAGTAAACTGTGAGCTTTAATTAATAATACCCATCAAACCACTGCCACCCAGGCGATTGCCATAGTGCCACCAGGGATCCTGAGTTAATAATAGTCTTATCAATATTGGTTCACCAACTGTAACACATGCACCACAGGAATGCAGGAATGTCAAGAACAGGAGAGACCATGCCAAGGACAGAGGAGGCGCTTGGGAACTCAAGGTACTTTCTGTGCAATTTTTATGTCAACATCACACTTTTTTAAAAAGCATATATTAAAAATTAAAACGAAAGGAGGCGGAACTAGGGAGAAGACTTAGTTCTCCTAACTCCCAGTCCAATCTTTGTTCTCAGACGTTGGAAGTCCCAGTGCCCTGAGCCTCACAATGTTTCTTTTTCCTTTTTTTGTCTAAATCAAAGTTGATTGGATGTAAAAACAGCCATCTGCTTTTACATGAGTGTCAGCTTGATCACATTCCAACCGCTCAAACGTATCTTTCTCCAATATAACCTTGGGAGGAAGTTAGGGAGAGCCGAAGGCCAAATGACAGACCGCGAGAACGTCCAGAGTGGGAAGCATATGTGGACTTGGAGCCTTGCCCTTACGGAGGTTCTGACCGAGTTGTCCACATCTCACCACCAGTTCTTATTTGTGTCTCTGTTTATCTACCTGCGCCACTGAGTTCTGTCAAAATAAGCTTGCAGATCAAGAGGGTTGTTTACTCAACCCCAAATGGCAACATCAGCTTGTTTCTGACTTGTGTGTGTGTGTGTGTATGTGTGTGTGTGTGAATGAAATAACAGCGCTTGCTGTGTGGAGCCATCTGGCCCGTGCACAGCACGGATTGTTTACACGGAGCCCAGCCTGGCATCCCTCTGGGGTCAGAATTCTCCTATGGATTGCTGGGGTGGCTCCAGGAAGTGCTTAGAGCAACAACAAACAGACAAACAAACCGCCCCCCTGGCAAACATCATCTACGAGAGCATTGCAAATGCCAAACCTCTTCCCACCAACAGAACCGTTACCAGACGAGCCAGGCACTTTGCTGTGGGAACCAGCATGCCCTTGAGAGAATCACCCACCCGGAGTCAAGGCACAGAGCGATGGTCTGTTACCACCTTCCTCATTCATTTGACTTTGACTTCATCGAAGTGACAGTGCACAAGTCAAGTGGGCCTTTGTGTTCTGGTTTTTCCATTCCCCACCCTGCAGTCAACACAACCATGAAAAATCCCACACTTGAACTGAGGAAGGGTTGGCCCGTGGAGTGGTCCATGTGGATTTATAATAATAGCTAATTTGAGTGCCTGTCATAAACCAAGGACTGTCCTAAGCATTTTATTTTACTTTTCAGCAGTTTTATTGGCACCTCATCCATCTATCATACAATTTAATAAGGTAATCATATTAAGATGAGTTATACAATCTTTACCATGTTCAAGTTCAGAACATTGTCTTCTCCCTTGTACTCACTGTTCTCCATGTCGAACTGAGCATTTTACATGAGTCAGATCATTGAGTCTCCACGACAACCCCAAGAAGTGGATGTGGTGATTATTCTCATTGTTCGAATCAGCTGATGAAACGGAAAGAGGTCAAGTTAGAGAAAGATGAAGTTCTTAAGGACCACCATACTTCGTCAATTCTAGGACAAACTTTTGTCACTTCTTTTTTTTTTTTTAGGCATCACCGCCCTCTGGTGGTGGGAGTAGGAGGCCCAGCCTTTGCTCCTGTGGAGCTGGAATTGAACCTCCATCCCAGTGGGCTGCAGTCCCGCCCACAACCACTACGCCACCCACCGGGGCTCAGCCCATTTCTTAACATCCTTGAAATGGTTAACGTTTTTTTTCTCCTGGGGAGCAGCTGATGGTTTCAAACTCATGACTCTGGAGATCACAAACCCTGGTGTAACTACTAAGCCAGCAGAGCCCCTATCTGGTTTTTGAAGTGAATAAAACAGTCCAGACACTCTAAGACCCTTTCTCAGATTCTCTCTCTTTTTCTTTTTTCTTCCTTGTAGCCTCGGTGTTTTTTTAGTGAATAGTAAGGTCTCATTCTGATTGCCTCCTTACAGTGTCCGGGAATTCTACCTTGTTGACCCTAACCACTGACACAGGGGGAGTTTAGGTTCTGAAGCATACCCCAAGCTCTTCTGGGGACAAGTCTGCATGCGAATTCATTGCATCTTTTCCTTTTCTTATCTTCTCAAGTCTAACCCTAGTCACACAGCACTGAGCTTCAAAAAGGACAGAGAGAGACAGAGAGAGTGGGCCAAGAGTGAGAAGGAAATGTTAAGGGCTCTGGATGGGTGTGCCATTTGGAGTTTGTGTCTTGTTTTGTGTTTTTCGTTGGTAGGGAGGAGATCCCTATGAAAAAGAACAAAAAAAAAAAAAGGAGAAGAAGAAAACTTGTCATTGAAACCAATTTATTATTCCTGGTTTTCCTATCAACAGTCCAGTGATTTTGTTGCCCAGGGAACCATGGGAGTTTCTGGAGAATTAATTACCTCATTCCGAACTAAAGGGTCACTACACTTTCTCTTTGCAAACCTGTTTTCATATAAAACAAAGGCCAGTCCTCACTGCTCACCTGAGTCTCTCTCGAGTCTGAAACCTGAGCCTCTGCTCATTCCTGGGATCTCGCACTTCCTGCTGCAAACCATATGTTAGAGTATAACGGGAAAAGCCCTGCAGTTCTGATTGGGGAGGGCAGGGGAGGAAAGATGAGGTCATGGGTCCCTGCAGAAGGCATCACAGCCCGAACCCAAAGCTGCTAGAAAGAACGTGTTCCAACAAATTAAACAGATTGTTTTCACGGCCCTTCAACTTCAAAAGCGTGCTCCTCGCAGTTCAAAGTGATTTTCCCTCCACTCTGTGCCGTAAGTGGTCTCCTTCTAGACATCTGCAAAAGCTAATAGTTGGTCTGCCTGCCCTGGCCTGTAATCTGCCTGGATTGTGTTCCTTGCTCCCAGAAAGTCCTTTTAATTGGATGCATTTCCACACCCACCCACCCCTTCTTTCTTGGGTGGAATACTCAATCGAGTAGGCTGGCGGGAAGGTGGACTCAGACTGCTATATCTTAGGGGACGATGCTAGCACTGAGAACCCAACTGGGATCATCTGAACAAGAGCAGGAGGGCATTCGGCCTTCCCCAGGACTGGAGGATGAGGATGAAGCCTTGTCCACATGCCCCACCATCAGCAGGCAGGCCCATGTGACTATGAGAATTCCAGCTACCAATTAGAGTCACACACACACACACACACACACACACACACACACAAAGCTATCCCCCAGGGATGAGAACAGAGCCATGGTCTCTGAAACAGAAGACAACGGAAGTATTTCCTTAGAAATGGCTGGCAGTAGGTGGAAGTGGAGAAGAAGGAAATGGGACTTGAAATCTGGCAGACCTAAGTTTGAATCCTATGTGATCAGCAATCAATTACCTGACATCTTTAACCCCCTGTTTCCTCCTCCATAAAACAAGAATCACAATTTAAAAATAGGATTATTATAAAAATCAAAGAGTCCCTGGTAGCAAACTCCCTGGATAGCATCAGCAGGAAAGCACTCAGCTACTAGCCAAAAGGTTGTTCAAATTCACCCATAAGGTGCCTCAGAAGAAAAGTCAGGTGATCTACTTTAGGACAAACATAGACCACTGAAAAGCCTGTGGAGCACAGTTCTGTCCTAATCCCCACTGTGTTAGTCCGGGTGTACTAAAGACACAGATCCAGAAGCACTATTATGTGTGCAAAAGAGAACTTTATAGATGAAAGAACAATTTTACATTAAGAAAACATCCCAGCCCAGCCCAAATCACACCCACAAGTCCAATATTATCCCATGTGTCGATACTTGTCTATAAATTCCTCTTTAGACTCACACAGCCATGCAATGATGCCGAATGCAGAAAGACCACAGGGTAGTGGGTAGAAAGTTCAGTGGATCCAGTGGTGGTGAAGCATCTCAGCACTGGCATGGGTCTCCATGTGGCTCCTTCAGTTCCAGGACTCTGACCCCATCAGCATGTAGTGCCATGGAGCTTGTCAATAGAATAAGCAGAGAGTCTGTGTGTGACTGGCCTCCAGTGAGCCTTTTATCTCTGTGGTGCCTCCAAATGAGGTCATCAAGCAATGACCTGATTGACAGGTTAGATTCCACCCCTTCACAAGTTGACACTTTCTATTGATAGGTTCTGAAAAGCTGTCGCTACAGTGTGCGACAGAAAAAGGCCTACTTTGTGGCAGACGGGATTGATTTCGCCACCACGACATTGTGACTGGTCACGCAGTCATTTCTGTGCACCAGTTTTTGACAAAAAACAGCAGGTCTCTCTTTGCCCCACGCAACTTACTCACCCGACCATACTCCATGAGACGTCCTTTTGTTTCTACAAGTGAAGAGGGACCCGAAAGGACAGCAATTTGAGGACACTGAAGGGCTGTAGAAAAAATGAGGGCAGTGCTATCTGCCATTCACATGGATGAGTTTGAAAGATGTTTCCAAGAATGGAATCACAGATTTGACAAATGTATAAAGTGTAATGGAGGTGATGAGGTTGTTTTGTAAAAACAAAACTTAAATACATAGCTTTTAAAATTCTGGGGTTTGAAAATATCCCTGGTTTACATGTATGTATACATGTATAAGATGGAAGAAGAATGGAACCATATACAAAATGTAGAGTTGGCTGAGCCGCGGTAGCGTAGTGAGGGGTTGAGTGCGGGACTGCGGCCGACCGGCTTGGCGGTTCAAATCCAGCAGCAGCAAGGCTGGGCTTCCCACTCCCACCAGAGGGCAGTGATGCCTAAAACAGAAAATGTAGAGTTGGATCACAAAGGCACTGAGTAAATGCCCTGCCACTCTGCCAGTCAACTTCCTGAGTCTTGTGGTTTCATGTCATCCTAGAAGATGAGAACTCTGCAGGAGTTCCTCTGAAGATGGCGGTCATGCTCCCCGTGCAGACCTCTCCCAGGTCTGCTCAGCATATCTCAGCTGCTTTCCTCCGGGGGCTCACGAACCTCAGAAGTTGGAGCTGTGCTGTCCCACTTATCCCAGGAGGAGACCAGGGCTGTGCGAGCCTCGAACCTTGTAGAGACGGTCTGTTTGGACCCATCTGAGTTCGTGTTATGGGCATCTTATAGTCTTGTGCACTTTCCAAAAGATCTTCAAGTTGTATCATCTCCCTCTTTCAGTCATTCCCATGACTTCTTTTCCATAATAAGCGCACTAGACAAGCCACCTGGTCTGTTGCTGCTTCTATGCATCCTTTCTGCAGCCTAGAAGCCTTTGAAGCCTCCATCGTGCCAGGTTGGGGAGGGCCACCTGCTCTGCGAAGTCCTCTCTGGTTGCCCAGTACCCACTGTGCCCTCCCTTCTCAGAATTCCCACAATCCTGCTAATCAGCACCATATGGCTTATCAGGATCTGGTCTTCTTGCTCCATAACTCTGTGCTCATTTCCCTCGACTGCTGTTAAGTTCCTCGCCACAACCTGCCAGATGAAACCCAGGATGCTCACTTAAGTGGGAGCTTCAGATAAACAATGAATAAAATTTTTAGCAGAAGTATAATGCCTTCAGTGTTTATTCTATGAATGTATCCATTAAGTCTGGCAATATTAAGGCCAGGTTTCATGCTTCTGTGACCACAACAGCACTCTACACAGAGGTGAGACTCTTCTGGGCCATACCACATGCAAATACTAATAAAAACAGCAACAACAACAATAGTTAACACTCATGACGCACCAAGCACTTAGTTTGCCAGGTGCTTTACCTAGTCTACAGCAAGAAGAGATCACACAGGCACAAAGGTATCACTGACAGCACCAGGGAGATTGTGATCCTCTGTTTAAGGCCATCATGGAGACTGACGGAAGGTGCTCGGAATCATTTAGTCCAGCTCTGTTGTTTGCTGCTCCTGAAACCTCAGGCATTTGCTTAGTCTCTCCTCATTTTTAAGAGGTAGTGCTGGAGTTCCTTCCTCTTGAGACTGTGGTAAGGGTAAAATGAGATGACAGTCTTAGCACCAAGCACATATGCTCAGTGGTAGACGTTGCTTTGGTTGATGTGGAGACAGTGTTGTTCTTGTTGGAGCTGAACAGTGGGGAGGTCTTTGGTTCGAGTGGTCATCAAAGCTTACAAAGATGGTTAAGTTTGACAAGCCAGGGAAGCTTCGTTGGACAGCAGGAATGGGGGAGGCATTTATTGGCCAGAAATCCTAACCTAGTTGCTTCCGTGTGCATAGGAACACTTCCTTACCATCAAAATACTCTTAAAACTTTTGTAAAGTGATTAGTGGCAATGGTGGCATCAACTGGTGAATTTCATATTACTGCACTATACATTTGAAAACAACAAGCATGAAAATTGGCAACAGCTTTACCACAATGAAGTTCTTTTCTTTTCTTTTTTTTGGGGGGGGGGGGCATCACTGCTCTCCGGTGGTGGGAGTAGGAGGCCCAGCCCCACTGCTGGAATTGCACCTCCATCCCAGTGGGCCGCAGTCCCGCGCACAACCACTACGCCACCGGGGCTCAGCCCGAAGCTATTTTCTTAATGCTCTAAAATGAAATCTTACTTTAAGTCTCAGAGTTTAAGATGTCACTGTCTTGACTGGAGAGATTCAGATGTCAAAGGATGTAAGTTGAACAGTCAATGAGAGGATGGTTTAGTTTGTTGTTGTTGTTGTTGTTGTTGTTGTTGCTCTTAGCTTTTTTAAAGAAGGAAACACCAACCACAGTTCGGATTCTATCTGTCCTGGCACTTCATTTCCAAGTTCATCACCATGAGATAATAGCCACCATGGCACAGAGATATTCATTGACTTTGAATCTAGCCATAAGTTGACAATAAAGAGAGTTGTGCACTTTTGGCAGTGAGCCTGAAGAATCATCTCCAAAAATTCCCTTGGCCACTTTCAGACTGCAGACGGACTTAGGTATAAAGCAGGGGGTCCAGCACTCTAAACTGTTTGCAGAATGTAGGCTAGGTTTCTACTCAGGGCTGGGCTGGGGGAATGAAACCAGAGAGGGTGCCAGATGGCAGGGGGTGGGACGTCTCCAGCTGAAAAGGGATGGCCAAGATAAACAAGCAATTGGAGGTCTGAAAAATGAAAGGATAAACATGCAGACCAAAGTCTACAGTGCCGGAGAATCCAACATGGTCTCTGCCACGGGAGAGAATTTGACTCCCAAGTTGTCGTCTCAAGCCCTTGGCAAACTTTCGTGCCTCTCCATCTTAAGAATCTCTGCTGCTGTGAGGCTAAAGCAATGTGGGAGTTGATGGGTACTCATCACTATTTCATTCTGGCAAACTTCTGCTTTGAAAATAACTAGACACGTGGCTACAGGTTGATCATAAGTAAATCTAAGTAGAGGAGTGGTACTGTATCTATGATTTATGAGTGTTTTTTTTTCAAAGAGTTTTTGTATTTTAGAGAAACATACTGAAACTATACAGATGAAGTGACAAGATGTTGCAGACCACTTCAAAATAATCTGGGGTGGGAGAGACCATAAATTGACAACTGCTTATCTTGAGGAGCATTGTATAATAGTATTCTCTCTATGTTTAGGTACAATGCTTGAAAGTTTTCAAAATAAGGAGGGTCTTGGTGTTGTTGTTGTTATGTGCCATCCAGTGAGTCCCAACCCATAGCAACCCTGGGCACAAAAGAAATATTTCCCAGTCCTGAGCCAACCGCACAATTGTTCTTATGCCTGAGTCCGCTGGTGCAACCATTCTGTTACTCTGTCGAATCGAAGGCATTACACCTTTGGGTAGCCCCTCCACTTGTTCAAACATGACGTCCTTCTCCAGGGATTTGGGGGGGGGGGTTTTGGACTATATATCCAAAGTATGTAAGACTACGTCTTCCTATACTTGCCCCTAAGAAGCACTCTGGTCTGACTCCTTCCAGGACAGTTCAGTTTATCCTCTCAACAGCCCACGGTGCTTTCAGTATTCTTCTTCAGAGCCACAATTCAAAGGCATTGGTTCTTCTATGGTCTTCTTTATTCAACGTCCAATGTTCACATGCACGTGATGCAATGGAGAATGCCAGGACTTGAGTCAGACACACTTTAATCCTAAAAGGAACAGCTTCACTCTTCACTACTCTGAAGAGGTCTGGTGCAGCCTATTTATCTAATGCAACTGATCTTTTGGTCTCTTGACCGCTGCTGCCATGAGCATTGATTGCGCATCCAAGCAAGACAAAAGCCTTGGCAACGTCAACTTTTCTCCATTTACCATGACGTTTACCTCTTGATCCACATGTGCTGATTTCGGCCTTTCTTCCATTGAGTTGTAATCTGTACCGAGGACTACAATCTCTGATCTTCATCAGCAAGCACTTCAAGTCCTCCTCACTTTCAACAAGCAAGGTTGTGTCATCTGCATACAGCAGGTTAATAATAAGCCTTCCTCCATGTCTGATGCTGTACTCTTCTTCCTATAGTCCAGCTTCTCTGATGACTTGCTCAGCATCTAGATTGAACGATATGGTAAGAGGATACATCCCTGATGCATGGCATGATTTTAAGTCAAGTGGGGAACGGAGTCCTTCTTCATTGTCTGTTCGTCATGCAGAATCTCTGCTGAATGAAGTTCACTTTGAGTGACCCTGCTGGCATTTGAAATAACAAGAACATAGCTTCCAGCATCAAAGCAGTGCAAACGTCACCACAGTATGACAAATGGACAATCAAGTGGTGCAAGACTTTTGTAGCATTAAAATAATAAAGATATAACTAGGATTTAACAGAATATCTCTTTTTTTTTCAGGCATCACTGCCCTCAGGTGGTGGGAGTAGGAGGCCCAGCCTTTGCTCCTGGGAGCCGGAATTGAACCTCCATCCCAGTGGGCCACAGTCCTGCGCACAACCACTATGCCACCGGGGCTCAGCCCCAGAATATCTCATTAATTGAGTTTGAAACACATTTATGCAATGAATACTAATGACCAAAGACCAGACTGGCTGTGGGATGACATCCAATAAGAGATCAAAAAATCATAAAAGAGCAGGGTAGGGGGCAGGGATGGGATGGATGTCAGAAGTGACCCTGAAACTTGTTTTTGAACAGAGGGTGCTAAAGCAAGCAGAAGAACTGATGAAGTAAAAAAGTTGAGCAAAAAATTTTGAAGGGCTGATCAAGAAAGAAGGCACAGCACTATTATGCAATGTGCAAAGACTTTGACCTAGAAAACTAAAAGGAAAGAACACACACGGCTGAGCCCCGGTGGCGTGGTGGTTGTGCGCGGGACTGCGGCCCACTGGGATGGAGGTTCGATTCCAGCTCCACGGAGCAAAGGCTGGGCCTCCTACTCCCACCACCTGAGGGCAATGATGCTCAAAGAAAAAAAGAACACACACTTGGCATTTTTCAAGCTGCAAGAATGGAAGAAAAAGTATCAAGCCTCGAGTTTCAATGATGAAGGATTCTATGGCAAAATGAGTAGCGAACAATCTAAGAAGCAACAACATCAACAAAAAGATAGAAGGAAGACAGTCACTGCACCAAAAGAATTGGCTGACGTGCAACCGTTTCTGGAGGTAGCATATACTTGAGAATCAACTGTTTTGAAAGAAGAAGTTCATGTTACAATGAAGGCATGGGACATTTCAACAAATAGATGCAGTGTTGTGTTTACTCATCTGTGCCAAAAAATTTGTAAGACAGCTGTCTGGCCAGCCAACAAAGAGTACCATAATTATGTCCATCCAAAGGAAAGGTGATCCGGCCAGTTGTGGAAATTATCAAATAATATTATTAATACCACATGCAAGTGAAATCTTGATGAAAACAATTTAAAAACAGTTATAGTAGTGTATCACCAGGGCACTCCCAGAAATCCCTTCCAGATTCAGAAGAGAATGTGGAAGGAGAGACATCATTGCCGATGTTTAATGGAGCTTGTCTGAAAGTTGAAAATTCCAGAAAGATGTGTCCTTGACTATGACAAGGCACTTCACTGTGGGGATCACAACAAAATATGATTGGGAAGAATGAGAATTCCATAACACTTAATTATGCTTATATAGCACCTGTACATAGACTCAGTGGTTGCTGTTAGAACAGAAGAGAATACAATGTAGTTTAAATCAGGAAAGGTATGCATCAGGGTTATATCCCTTCAGCATACATATTCAATTTGTATACTACAGAAATTATATGTGAAGCCAGACTATCTGAAGAACACGACATCAGAATTGGAGGATGATTCATTAAGAACCTTCAATATACAGATGACATGACCGTGATTATTGAAAGTGAAGAGACCTTGATAAGTTCAGCGACAACAAACTTCTGTATGGGTGACATCTCAACATAAAGAAACACAAATTTTCACAAGTGGACCGATAAAATAATGTCATGAGAAAACATGGAAGCTGCCAATGACTGGGTTTTACCTAGATCCATAGTTTGCGCCCACAGAAGTAGCAGCCACGATATCAAATGAGGTACTGCATTGGGCTACTGTGCTGCAAAAAAAGACCTCTTTAAAGCATCAAGGAATAAAGATGTCACTTTGAAGACTAAGGTACATGTGACCCAAGTCTTATTCCTTCCAGTGACCTCACGTGCATGTGAAAGATGAACAGTGGATAAGAAAGACCCAAGGAGAGCTTATACCTTTGGATTATGATGTTGGCAAAGAATATTGAATAATACTACGGGCTTTAAGGAAAATGAGCAAGTCTGACCTGGAAGAAGCACAGCCAGAATCCTCCCTAGAAGTAAGGTTGGTAGGACTTCATCTCAAGTCCTTTGGACATGTTCTCAGTCTCTAGAGAAGGGTCCGTGTCAAGGGAAAATCTCTGAATAAGATGGATTGGCGTCGTGGCTGCAACAATGAAAGCAAGCCTAACAGCACACATGAAGCTAGCCTAGACCTGGGCAGCGTTTTGTTTGTTTTTTTCTGATGTCATTCTGTTGCCATGAGTCAGAACCAACTGTATGCCACCTAACAACCAAAGAACAATCTGGCAGGTGGGGTGGGGGTGGGGGAGTGAATCAGTTGATATTTATTAAGGAGCTACTAAGTATTCTAGAGTTGTAGTGAGTTCTCCTTTAGAGTGCTAACCACGAGGTCAACGTTCAGAACCTCCCCTGTGCCAACCGCACTTCAGAGAAGCCGCAGGGCACTCCTGACCAGCCGCCAACAGCTGCAAACAGAGTGGAGGCATTTTAGGTGCATATATATTGCCTCGATGGTCTTATTCATTGGCCAGCTTTCACATGCCGTTGATCTGCGTAAGGCCAGCCTTTCTGCTCCCTGAAAGATCTACAGCTTTGGAAACCCCAAAGGGCAGCTCTACTGTGTTCTAGAAAGTTGCCGTGTGAGGCGGAGTTGGCTTGGTGGCAGGGAGTTTGTTTTGGTTTGGGGTTAACTGCAAGCAAGGAGTTTCGACAGCTCATGCAGTGAAGCACACAGCTGCTTGGCTGCTCATTCAAAGGTTGGCAGATCGGTCCCACCCAGCTGCACTGGACAAGGAAGGCCTGGTGTCCGGCTGCCAAGGAGTCCCATGGGGCAATTTTTCTCGAGGGAACACAGCCACAGCCATCATGGGTGGCCACACTTTCAAGGCATTGAATTTATTGTGTGGGTTAAAAGGATGCTTCAGGGTTAGTAGCATTACTTGGTTGGCTGATAGCCCATTTACAGTTCCATGGGGGTCTTGATACACAGGCAGGAGCAAAAAGAGGAAATGACGACTTGATATTAAGGGGTCTGAGGTGGGGGTAAAAAAGCCCTTGCTGAAATTCTTCTCTAAGTCAAACTCATCCCCTCCCAGCTTTCTGGAATTTGGGTTTTTTTTTTTTTGAGGGGTTGTTACTTATTTAGTATGTGTTTTCAATCCTGATACATTTCTATCATAGTCGCTTTGTGATGTGTGCTATGGAAAAAAAAAAAAAACGAGAAAGAGAAAGAGAGAAAGAAAAGCCAAACTGTTTAGAATCCTTGTTTAAACTGGAAAGCTTGACTTGGCTTTGAAAATAATACGTGATCACTTCCTGACCAGCAAAAGACCCCAAATCCTATGTGACCATAGAAGCAATATTTATGCGCTTTGTTTGTGGTTGGTAAGGGATGGTCAGGAGTGCCCCGCTGTTTCTCTGAAGTGTGTCTGGCACAGGCGAGGACTCTGTCATCTCAAGGAGTTTGCAACCCTTGTAAGAAAAGCAGCGAGGGTCACAGGGTGCTGTTCTGAATGCAGTCAAGAGAGGAGGAGTCAGCTGCTTCCCCGCGTGGGAAGGCTGGGTGCAGGCCTGGCTGCTCTGCTCCCAAGTCCAAATCAATTATGCTCGAATCAGGGCTGTTTCCGGGACTGCTGGGATGGAGGTTCAGAGTGAAAAAGAAAAATTGTTATTTCTCCCCAGATCCTGTTTGCATCAGCGGACTCCATCTGAGACACATCCTGTTTGACCTCTGGTGTGGCGGAGAGGGTGGGGCGTGGGGAGGGGGGAACTGTAGCAGTTTGACTTTTGACTGTCACTGCTGTGAGAGTTTTCATTTCTCTCTCTTTTTCAAGAAGAGCTCAGATGTGTATAAAAGCATCCTCTTCCTCCGTCTGTAAGGATACACAGTTCCGGGATCTTTGTGGTTTTCTACTTGCGATCTCTGT